>VDFB02047625.1:0-109667 GCA_007258455.2 Sequoia sempervirens | reverse complement strand
CCAATATAGTTTTTATAAAAATCCTCTCAATAAAAATCACATAATATGTCAAACATGAATACATTACATGTATCAAAATAATAGTGTGTATGATCTTCCAAAATATTAATACATCATCATATGAGCATCTCAATAATACATCATATAAAAACATAGATGAAATTATAAAAAATATATCTCATACCTTTTTACATTCACACATAGCTACTACTATCACCCGCTCCCTCATGCTACACAATATATGTCCCTAACAATGGTGGTATCATGACTTGTAGTCATAGATGCAATGGTTTACTCACTTAGAGAGATTAATCTAATGGCCCTACTAACACTCTTGATCAACTACATGACACATCTATATACATTGGCTCCTTTGAGTTCATGGGAACTACCTACTCATGTAGTTCCCTATCATAGGTTATCCCTCTATGTGCTTGATCCATCCTTCTATTTGTAGTCAAGTCATCTTAAAATTCTTGTGGAATTCCCTAAAACTCTAGATATATCCTTGACACATTTCCCTTGATGTGTTATATTTGTGAATGTACCCTAATTCTCTCCTAATCTAGTCTTTTCCATATGTCCTATATCTACAAACCATCCACCAAAAACTATCATTTCTCACCTCCACTACTATCTATCTATCCCTTTGGTCTCCACCGAACTATAACTTAAACACATTTCTCTCTCATTGCATCAATTCTAGATCCCTTTGTAGAACATATAGATCTACTTCATTGTATACATAAGCTCTATACCACTTTAAATAAGCCCTATCCATTTCCATTCGTAATCCTAATATAGTGGAACCTCACACTACTGTCTTTACCAATACGCTCTGAAAGCCCAACCCACCTACTCTAGATATACTAACTCTTAGTGACCACACCAACTAATCCTATAATTTGGAGACTCACCTAGATATCTAGCATATGTACCATGGGTACCTACATAGACTAACTGAAACCTTGCATCTTCTATTTTTATATACTATTGTAATGATGGAAAATGTACCCCTCTACATTTTCACATTTGTTTGGGCCCTCCTTGTTAAATTGAGCTTTTAATGTGGCCTTAATTTAGTGATGTAATGTGTTTAACACATTCACATTAGGTCTTGGGCCCTTGTAAACTAAGTGGACCTAATTGTGCCTTATTTAGGTTGTTGTAAAGTGTTGTATTACTCTTTCACACTAATATAGGGTTTTCATTATTATTTTTGTTTATTTATGCCTTAATTGGCCTTATTTTACATCCACAAGCCTTAATTAATGCATCTTTCCTAGATTAAGCCTGACATAAACCAGCATCCAATCATAATTCAGGTGTTTTTGGATTATATGGCCCAAATTTAGTGATTTGGGACTCATACACCACCTTGGGTCTATGGGTCCCACCTAAGTTTTGGGGCCCTGATCTAGATTTCACATGAATCTAAGCATTTCTTGAAAAATGTGTCCCATAGCCTAGCCTAATGGGACTCATATGCCACATCTGGCATATGAGTCTCGTTTGGCTTAAAATTAAATGAAATTAAAATTCTTGGGAGGATTTTATTCTCCTATATTTGATGTTCACTTTTAGTGTTGTGATTTCAAGAAATTTGGCATAAAAAAGTATAAATACAAGGTTATTTCACTCATTTTTCACATAGCAAGTTCACAAGTAACCTAAAAAGCTAAGACTTTCATTAGAGCATTCATAATAGAAAATGTGTGATCAAGATCATTTACAAGAGTTTACAAGATCATTCAAGAGCCTTGAAGAGTTGATTATCAAGTGTTTTTGAGCATTCTTCAAATATCAAGCATCATGCCAAAGTCATCATGCATCATATTTGTTTTTGAGCTAACATTTGTGATGTAGGTTTTCATGATTCAAGAAAGCATTCAATTCAAAATCTACAACATTCAAGAAAGAGTCAATATCCACATTCAAGTTATCCATTTCATACATATTTGCAACAATTTATTCCTAGGGTTTGGTGAGTTGCAACATGCCATTTTGCTCATTCATCATTCCTCCTTTCCATTTCATTTCCTTACAAGGTTTGATTATCAAAATAGGGTTTGACAAAGGAAAAACCCTTTCCACTAACAAAACATTTTCCCCTCCCTTTAGTGTGTGATTTGCAGGTCTAGGTTTAAGATCATGTAAGGAACAAGATTGGAGAAAAGTTGTCAAGTCCGCAAAGTTGTGAAAGTTGTCACCTTGTTTGGAAGATCATTAAAAGAAACCTAAAGAGCAGAATTCAACAATTCAAATCCAAAAACTAGGTTGGGAAGATAGAGCAAAGGTTGAAGAGTATATTTAGACTTTGACTTTCAAAAAGGGCCAAGCGGGACTGATACATTACTTTTGGCATATGAGTCCAAGTATAGGGATTTTTTCAACTTTCAAGTGTTTTAAGCTTGTCTCTACCAAAGTTTTATTATTGCCTAGAAACCCTAATCTGGGATTGAATCACCCAGCCTGGTGTATGAGTCCCAGTTTGCATTAAGTTCAACATTTTCACCATTTTAGGTCTTCAATCAAGCTGCTACAGATTTCCAGGTGCTCCTTTGTGCTTCTCTAGTTTCCTATTCTAATTTGTATTTTTTTGGGTCATTTAATTAAGGTTTGCATATCATTAGGTCTTGCATGTTACTTGTCTTTCCAAGCCCTAGCTTGGTGATGAACCCCATTTTAGTCTCTAATCATACCGTAGGACAACCTTTAGCAGATCTCTCTCATTCCATCCCTAGATCAAGATATCTAGGGTTTCCTTGAATATAATAATAGTGAAATAGGAACCTCTCATTGCGCTTCATCTCCTAAAAGGTCAAGCACCCTATTTCCATCATTACATTTTGGTGAACCTGGATTTAGAACATCTTAATTCTGATTTGGAGTGCATGATCATCCTTGATCTAGCTTGCATTAACTTTATTGTAGGGTTTTGCATTAGTTAATTAACATTCTAGGGTTTCAAAATATTACATTAGTGAAAGTGTATATAGGTTGCATTTTTGCATCTTGCATCATGGAATTTCATCTGAAATCCATATTTTCACTTAGTTTAGACATCATTCAAACCAGAAAGCATAACTTTCACTTAGAATTTGGGTGATTTAGTCCTAGTACAAGATATTTTTCCTGATTTTTGGGTATTTTTTGGTGACTTTTATTAACATTTAAACCTTTGAAAAACCTTTATTGAGACTCATATGCCACTCTGGGTGATTTATTCCTTTTTGATATTTTAAAATACAACTTCTAGCATTAAATTCTTTATTTCTATGTTTTAGTTTGGTATTGTTAGTTTCCAGTTTCAGTTTCTAAAGTTTATGCTTCATTCATTTCATTGCATTTAGCTTAACTTCGTTACAAAATAGTATTTCTTTCATGTTCATTGCATCTTTCATTTCCTTGTGTCTCCCTTGTATGATATTTTCTACTTGGTGTCCTATTGCTAATACTATAGTGAGGAAAGGTTTGAGACTCATGTCATCTCGTGATAACACAATCATCATGGATCTTGGGTTGTCTATCTCTTTCACTAGTAGTGTTGACACTAGTTCACTAGGTATGGACCAACCCTTAACAACTCTATTCCTTCATGTAGTGTGACAAATGTTGAAACAATGGTTGCTAGTATTCTGCAAGTAAACATAACCATAATCCATGAAGATTTAGTAGGTCTACATAATCAAGTAAGTACTAAAAACATTCCAACCACTGCTATGCCTAGGGTATGTGCAGAATCATGATGGGCCAAAAAGTGGTGATATGATGGGTGTGTGTAGGGTATGTGGCTGACGACTTTTTTTTACCCGAAATTGACGAAACGAAAAGGGTTTTTAAAGGAGATTCCTAGCTTTCCGCCAATATAAATTATAATTTACTTTGAATTTAATAAATTATTATTATTTATTTTCTATTTGAATTACGACTAAAGTCTTAATTATAGGTTGATTGAAAAACATTTATAGCTTTCAAACGGTATCACATTTTTTTAATATGAAACACGTGTCACATTCTATGCTTTGCATACTATAGGATTAAAACAAATTGAATTTCATGAAGTTTTGACCAAATTAAGATGGTTAGACATACAAGTTTTTTATATTTTCTAAAAGTTGTAATAAAAAAATCATAATTAATTATTTACTTGGAAAAAAATTACAAAAAAATATGCATCACATTGGGACATGAGTCCTTTAGTTATATCTAAAATATTATAAGAAAATATTTTCATTTTATTGTGGTTATGGTGGTCAGACATACACCTACTTCTTACTTTTTCCTTGTAATTTAAGTACTATTGCATTGAAATTTCAAATTTTCACCAAATAGATTTTTATTTTTTTAAATGAACCTAGTAGTTTAGAAACTACATTCAATTTGCCACAAATTCTATTCTTACATATTTTTGAAATAATATAGATAACTTATTCAAATTTTTACATCAAGTTGTCTAACTTTGATTTTTCTAAATTTTTTGCCACTTAAGGGCTTTTTTTTTGTGATGATCTTGTACATACCCCCTAGTGTATATAACATACACCACATGATTGAAACTGAAGAAGGAGTTGAAATTGTGCATAACCTAGCTTATATTTTTGGTAAACTTACTAGTGGTACTCAACCTTCAAACAATGTCCAAAACCAAGGAGGAACCCAATTCCTCCTCTCACAAGAATTGCCTCTATACCTATACCAATCCTTAATTCACAACAACAATTCAACCTACTAGTAATTTCATTCCTACCTTGGGTATTTCCATTAGTATTCCCAGTACCTTTGTGGCCTCACACATCATATCACCTACCACTTTACCTCCCATAAGAATTCCACTACATTATCCTTCGAACACATATACACCTCCACCATATTCACCTCCATCTCAAAATGCAAACAATGATCCTCCCATAAATCAACTTTTGCAAACTATTTCATCCCTTCAAAAATAGGTTTCCACCATAAACCAAAATCAAAATGGCCAACCTACATATTATTTCAAAAGTAATCCCTTATCCTTAGAGATATTGAGAACGTCGATGCCACAAGGTATAGAGCTGCCTAGATTTGAGAAATATGGGGGGGAAAGGAGATCCTTCTAACCATTTTTCTGCTTATATTACCTTATGTAGTGACTTTATTCTTGAGGATAAACTCTTGGCTAAAATTTTCCCTAGATCCTTGAAGGATATTGCCTTAGAATGGTTTTCATCATTACCAAAAAACTCAATTCATTCATTCAATGAACATGTTGAGGAATTTATAAACCATTTCCAAGTGAACATGACTCCTAAAATGACCTTAGCCGATTTGACAAGATGTAAGCAAAAAGAAGATGAAAAATTTATTGATTTAATTTCACACTAACAATCACTTTATTCTGAAATTGACATAAATATTCCCAACCCTCACCTTCAATAGATGTTCATTGAGAACTTGCAAAATAAGATACAAGATAAGCTTATCATGATGAAATTTCCACCCTTCATACACTTATACACTGCCCTCCATGATTATCAAAACTCGGTTAGTAGTTGTGACACAAAACACTCCTCTAGCTGACCTGAGAGGTCCGAGTCTGCAAACCAAAACAATTACCAACCTTTTAGGAAATAGAATAAAGGCTTCCTTCAACTTAGTTCCCCTCAACAAAAAACTCAACATGTCAATACCCAAGTGGATGCTATAAGGAAGACAACTCCTTTCACATTTGGGGATCTGGCTAGGAAATTGACTCCCTTACCCAATACCCTCCATAACCCAATGTCACTACTTATAGAATAGAAAATGATCACTTTTCCTCCTGTTAAAACTCTTGATCCTAATAAGTCTTTACCTTTGAACTTTAGATCAAATAATTATTGGCATTACCATTGACAAAATAGACACAAAACGAAACATTCTAAGTGTCTTAAACATCTTGTGCAAGACCTCATTGATTCCAGTAGATTTCAGTTGGAGGTGTTAATTATCAAGGAAATAAGTTTGTTTCCCCTCCCAACCAAAACTTGCAAATCTTTACAAACCCTATGCCGAACCATAACATTTCATTTGTCAAAGCTAGTGAAACTACAAAGAATGATGTGATGAATGTTGACACAGATCATGAAAACTTGGATACAATTCAACAAATTCCTATGGATACTATTGAAAAAGGTTTGATCACATTGATCTAAACTCAACCTTGCAACGGAAAAACTAAAAAGACTCTTGACATTGCTTTCTCATCTAAAGATATAATTAGAAATGCACATGATGGTCCTCTTTACATAGCTGATTGAATCAATGATAAACCCAATTAGAATGGGATATTAATTGACCATGTCTATGGAGAGAGTGTGATCAGTAAATAATTCTTACTTATTCACAAGCTCTATCAAGAAACATATGATAAATCGAAAGCATGTAAAAAGACACATAATGGCTTTGCAATCCCTACGATGGGATCGATCATCCTTCCTTTACAAATAGGACTGAAAAAATTAGATGTTTCATTCTCCATCATCTTGAGGTCGGACTAATTCCATGTGAAGCTTGGTTACCCATGGATATGCTCCATGAAAGCCATCCCATCAGTCATGCATAAATGCTTAAAGTTTCCCTTTGACAATGAAATTTTCATGGTACACCACAGTGGCATTAACCCTTTGTCTTCCCAAGGGAACTTTTCATTACATATCTTTTGGCCCAAGCCTATGGAACCTATTAAACCTTGAGAATACTTATTTTTCAAATCATATCAAAATTTTAAGGCAAAATGCATAGAAAAACTATCCCTTACAAACATGCCTCAACCTATGACTGAGCCTCCTATCATTGCTAAAACTATGATTGAACCTAAAGACATTCCAAACAACCAAGACCAACACAAGACATATCCTTTTCCTATCTCCAATAAAATACCAAGAGACAATGAAAATAATCCCATAACACCCCCTAAAATAAAGAAAGATTATAAAGCTAAAGATAAAGTGGTTGAACAACCTTCCATGGTTCCTTTTGTTCCTCCCCTTAGGGAAGAAAAGAAACATATGGTTGATAAACCCACTCCTATAAAAACATGACTTGAAATTTTTACAAAAAGAAATAGAAATGCTAGAGAGTATACGTGAAGATGCCGTGCTCTTGCCTAGAGGTTAAACAAAGAAACAAACAAAGAAAATCAAAATCCAAACATGATTGAAGCAATACACAATGAGCCTCCCTCACTGCAACAAAAACATCCTATATTGTAACTGCAACAAGAGCTAAACCCTTCTCCAAACATTATCATTTGACATCCCATTATGATTAAGCTGGATGATAATGATAAGGTTGCTAAAATCGATGAAGAAGTGCATAATGAATTGAACACATTGTTTTCCTCTTCTATGAGCTTAAACGACAATTCTCCTAAGAAGAGTGTTGAACTTGGTAGCGACCCTAGTTTAGAACTTGCTATTGTCCCTTTGGCTAGTTATCCACCTTATGTATATGATGAACACGATTGGGATGTGAATGACCTACTAATAGGTTCACTCACATGTTCCCTAATAATATTTTGCATTATTTTCTTTTTCATGCGCGTACTGTGATCCCCCGTACTATTTTGTTTGATATATCTCTATCTTTGTGACCTTCCTCTATTTGTACCTACATTCATCTCTAGATATCATAAATATATTTTTCCTTTCCATTTAACTTTTTCATTTTTCTTGAGTTTTCCTTTTGGGGATGATGTAACGCATCAAGACATTTATGTCTCTTCCATGTTGACCCAAAAGCTTTTCTGTTTATCTTTTCATTTGTCTTGAGTTTTCCTTTTGGGGATGATGCAAGGCATCGAGAAATTCACGTCTCTTCCATGTTGACCCAAAATATTTTCCTTTATCTTTTCTTTGGCTTGTGTTTTCCGTTTGGGGATGATGCAAGGAATCAAGACATTCATGTCTCTTCCATGTTGAGCCAAAATATTTTCCTTTATCTTTTCTTTGTCTTGTGTTTTCCTTTTGGGGATGACACAAGGAATCTAGACATTTGGGTCTCTTCCCTATTGACCTTAAAGGTTTTTTATTTTATTTCATTCTCTTTTTTTCATTCTTCATGTTCCATGAGTATTTGAGGAATGATGATAGTTCCAAGCTCTCTTAAAAAATTTGTATCAATAACATACTGACCTCAAATCCATGGATCCCTTATGTGATTTTGTGATTTAATTTTGGGGGAAACCCATCCCCTTTTCATGATGCAACTTTATTTTGAAACACATGACTTGGCATAGGGCTTTCCAAATAAGTTCTCATGTCATCTTTATTGTTAGCATTTATCATTTGCTACTTTAAAGTAATTGCTCACAGCATGGTGTTTAGAAATCTCTTTAAAGTGGGGGCATACATTATCATTATTAATTTGCATTTCATGGTTCATTGCGTAGTCTTCTTACATCATGCAATGCATCTTTCACATTGAGGTTGACATTGGGGGTTATTTCCCTTAAGAGTTTGATCTCTCTTAGCATATTATATTCCTCTTGGTGGCTTGATGCAACACACTGCATCCCCTAAGTTGTGAATATTATATTCTTTGATTAGTCCTCTCTTAGAGACATTAGGCACAATTTTCCCTAAGTTAAGACCCTACATGAACTAAGAAAAATTATTTTGACATACCTTATACTATTTTTCATTTACAATTTCAATTATATGGCCACCTAGCATAATACACTTTGCTTTCCTATGGAGCCATATTTTTTGTTGATGAGTTTCAAGCATACAAAGCTTTGATCTCTTCATGAAGCTTGAAGCTCATTGTTATTTGGCACCTTATCAAAGTTATTAGGAGGTATAGCTTTTGTTTGGTTGAATGGGAATTCAAACTGAGGCATGACTTTCCCATAGCCACTCACCTATCTGTGTGAGCTCATATCGGCCACATGTGTATGTGTCTCACCTTTTTGGATACTCACCTAGCAAAAAACCTAGATTTTCATTGCCTTAGAGTGAGTGTTAATTTTTGGACAAACAACCTAGATCAGATCCACAACGTATGGGATAAACGGTCGAAGCTTGATCCACCCTTTTTGGTTAGTTTCTTTTTTTTTTCTCTTTGTCTTTGGCAATATATGCTTGTGTCGTGTTATTTCTCCTTTTATCATTTTCATGTGTGTTATTTTGTGTCTATGTTGGTTTGCTATAGGATCTTGATCATCTCTCTTGATCATTATTGTCCTATCTCACTAGAATTGGTATATTTGGACCCCTCTTGATGCGAGCTTGTCTACTTTATTGTGAGTTTGAAAAAAGTTACTCATCTCACTAAAATGGGGGATAGATGTAATGATGTAAATTGTATCCCTCTACATTTTTGCATTTGTTTGGGCCCTCCTTGTTAAATTGAGCTTGATGTGGCCTTGATTTAGTGATATAATGTGTTTAGCACATTTACACTAGGTCATAGGCCCTTGTAAACTAAGTGGAACTAATTGTGCCTTATTTAGGGTGTTGTAAAGTGTTGTATTATACTTTCACACTAATCTAGGGGTTTCATTATTAATTGGGATTCTTTATGCCTTAACTAGCCCATGTAATGATGTAAATTGTATCCCTCTACATTTTTGCATTTGTTTTGGCCCTTCTTGTTAAATTGAGCTTGATGTGGCCTTGATTTAGTGATATAATGTGTTTAGCACATTTACATTAGGTCATAAGCCCTTGTAAACTAAGTGGAACTAATTGTGCCTTATTTAGGGTGTTGTAAAGTGTTGTATTACACTTTCACACTAATCTAGGGGTTTCATTATTAATTGGAATTCTTTATGCCTTAACTGGCCCATGTAATGATGTAAATTGTATCCCTCTACATTTTCGCATTTGTTTGGGCCCTCCTTGTTAAATTGAGCTTGATGTGGCCTTGATTTAGTGATATAATGTGTTTAGTACATTTACATTAGGTCATAGGCCCTTGTAAACTAAGTGGAACTAATTGTGCCTAATTTAGGGTGTTGTAAAGTGTTGTATTACACTTTCACACTAATCTAGGGGTTTCATTATTAATTGGGATTCTCTATGCCTTAACTAGCCCATGTAATTATGTAAATTGTATCCCTCTACATTTTCGCATTTGTTTGGGCCCTCCTTGTTAAATTGAGCTTGATGTGGCCTTGATTTGGTGATATAATGTGTTTAGCACATTTACATTAGGTCATAGGCCCTTGTAAACTAAGTGGAACTAATTGTGCCTTATTTAGGGTGTTGTAAAGTGTTGTATTACACTTTCACACTAATCTAGGGGTTTCATTATTAATTGGGATTCTTTATGCCTTAACTGGTCCTACTTTACATCTACAAGCCATAATTAATGCATCTTCCCAAGATTAATCCTGACATAATGGATTGTATGGCCCAAATTTAGTGATCTGGGAATCATATGCCACCTTGGGCATATGATTCCCACATAAGTTTCAGACCCTCGATCTATATTTCACATTAATCTAAGTGTAGACATCGAAAATATACTGTTTGACATCATGCACCTGATCCCGACTTACTAACATCGTTTCTTCCTAAATCATTCCTCGGTCTAACCATTTAATCAAATTCCCCTTATCTGATTAAATTCATCAATATTCGTCTCTTAATTAAATAAATCATTTTGTCTAATTAAGTCACTTTCTCTTGTTAATCAAATCAATCCATCTGATCTAATTATCCCTATTTAATTAAATAATCAATTTATTTAATTAAATCTCTAAAAGTCTATCCATTAAATTTAATAAATTAAAACCTTATTTGATTTAATCTGATACCATCCCTTTTAATTAAATAAATCAAAATATTTATTTAATTAGCCTCTTATCATATTCCTCTCTTATTTGATTTAAATCCATAAATTTAAGTCAAATAAGACACATCATCTAACCTCCTATTAAATTAATTAACCCTTGATTAATTTAACCTCATTTCATGTCACATCCTCTAGATAATGCAAGTTGCACATGAAAATAGATTTAATTCATTTATTAAATCCCTATTTTCCTCACAAGGCATCTTTTGGAATATTCCTCAATTTGAATTCAAAATTCAAAGTCAACATGTACATCCAACAAGGCATTTAAAACCTCTTACATGTCCTTTTGCCTTGAGCCAAGTGGCATTTATTGCATTTTCCCTTCCCTCTTGCATGTCATTTCAACAAATTTGAATTTCAAATATTGGCATTTATTGGCACAAACCCCAAATCTTGCACAACCATCATCCATTCATAGCTTGACAAGTGGCACCATATCATTGGATGAATGTTAGTCCCACATTGCTCAAATTTGGGCATTCATCCATCTTGGAATCCTATAAATGAAGAGCTCCTCTCCTCATTTTATCATCCACAAACATTGCAAAGTTACCATGCTCAAATACTTAGCCATTTCCATCCATCATTCGAATTCTTAGCTAGGCTTTTTGCAGATTTGGCTTGGAGTTCTCACCTTTTGTCAAAGTGGATCAACATCATCTTCAACACATCAAGATTTCATCATAGGGATTGGGATAGGGCCAATTTTCACATCAAATTGACACTAATTCCCCCATGGGATCAAGTGTTTGCTATTTGAATTAGGATTGAATCTAGTTTTTATCATTTTCTTTGTGTTCATTATTTTCATTCCTAGTTTGATTTGTAAATGGATTTCATGGGGAATCCTTCTTTTAGCTTGTAATTCCTTGTCTAACTCGTTTATTCATGTTGTTTTGCAGGTACTAGGAAAAGGGTTCGCACATTTGGTGCTAGAAGGAGGACTTGAACTCATTAATTCTAACTTTTTCTTGAAAATTCTACGTTTTTCTTCAAACACAGGAAATTCCAACACGGGCTCGTCAGTGTCGCTGTTTTAGCACCACAGGCTCGTCTGTGTCGCTATTTTAGCACCGTGGGCTTGGCAACGTCACTGTTTTGGCACTGTTGGACTCATCCCGCCAAAAAATTCAAATTCTTAACTTCGCCGCTGGACTCGCCAATCTGCAGAAGTTTTCATAAAATTTTTAAATAGCGACGCTTTCAGAAACTGTGACACTGGGCGAAAAGTGCGACGCAATCGTGCTCTTTGTCCCGAAACAGAGCATCGCTGACTGGTAAGCGGTGCTATAAGAGTACCGCTGAGAGAAAAAAAAATAGCAACGCCTTCACGAGTTGTGACGCTGGAAGACAGTAAAATGGAGAAATTTAATTTTTAGCACATGCTTTAATTTATGATTGCTTCTTCCTCTGTTTTCTACTTTTTTATTTCTGTGTTTTTCCAGAATCTGTCTATTTTTCTTTTTTGTAGGTTGGAAATTGAAAGCTAAGGAAGGAGGAACATGGTGATGATACGTTATCCAATTAAATTGTTTTTAAACACTTAAGTGTTTGTTTAACACTTCCTTAGGAATTTGTCATCTTTTCGTTTTTAGAACACTAGCTTTCATTTGGTCTTAAAAAGAACCTTTCAATTTCTTCTTGCAAAGGTTAAAATGAACAATAGGATCAACAACTTACTAGATTTTGTTTATGGGATTAACAAATTGAATAAATGTCTTTCACTTGTAATTTGGTGCTCTAAAATGAACTCACATATTGACTTGAGGATTTAAAAAGAACAAGTGTAGTTGTGTTTTTCGTGAGGGCTTACTTAGACTAAAGGCATTGGAAAAGGACGTATGTGCTTCTCTCACACTTTATAGCGATCTTGAGAATCAAAAGGCCTTTTCCATGACTTTGGGTTAAGAGAAAGATATCACCTCCACACTTCGATTTGGGCTTAAAATTGAACAAACTCTTGTGCGAGTGTGAGTGGGGGCTTTGTTGTGTACATTCTCTCTCCTTGTTGCCAACAAGAATTGATCGAATTATGAATATTGTTCTTCATTCACTTTTGTTTATCCTAGAGGGCCTGCCTTGGGGAAAAAGTACTCACCCAAGGGAACGACTCAATCGGTAACACTCTAAAGCCAAGAGTATTTACAACCAGGATATAAATGTGGATATTGGACGAAACGTCAATATCACACGGTTGACTCCGACAAGATGGATCCGAAAGGGAACTCTTGCCACGTTGGGTCAACTCCTATGAACGGAAAGTCCTTACTAAAACCCATGTGCTAGAATTTTCCAAAATCCTTTTATCTATTTGTTGGTGCAAGAATGGTCGTTCAGAAGCCACCCCACATTTTTATGGTCTTCTAGTAGAGATGGAAAACATGCCATGGGAGTTTCATGGGTGTTGATGCTTGGCTGCCCCGTATAAGTGAGTGTCGTGGAGGGGAGCCAATGGGGTCAAGCATCTAACCGTCCACTAGAGATAAGCGTAGCTGGACTTGTCCAAGTGGGAATCCAACAAATATTGTCTTACAGATCCATAGGACTGTACTTATTCTTGGGTTACAAAATTCATTGCTTGATTGAAAACATTATGAAAACAAACACTTAACATCATCCAAATTTCAAACCCTTTTGAGGACAAATACAATTGACTCAATCCATATGTTATTGCTTTCCCTTGGGATTCACATCCTTAGAGGTTTCTAAGCATTGGATTATATCTCAATTTTTCTTCTTAAGTAAACAATAGGAAAACCCTTGCCTTAAGTTCATCAAAATTTCCACATAATATATCTTGTGGGGTTTGAATAAATTAAGACATTGGACATCTTAGTTTGAAAACCTAATTGAAGAAAGTGTTTTTGGTAAAATAAAGACATTAAGCAAAGCTAAGCAAAATGAACTTTCATATGTGTTGAAGACTCCAAATCCCAAAAGCACAAATCATTGATTAGAAATCCGAAAATGAATGTTCAAGTGGAATCATTTCTTGGTTACAAAGGTCCTTAGGAAGCATTTGCATGCTCTTCAATACCTAGGTCAAGGCAAACAAAGTGTCCTTTTTTAGGTTCATCTTAGGATCAAAATATATCAAAATATTTTTCATCCATCCATCAAAACATCAAAACAAAACCCATCTCATCATCACCTTTTGGGAAAATCTTGAAAAAAAATCATTCTTAATACTAGGCTTTATGGAAAAATCAAAACCATCATCAAAATCATTGAGACAAAATCCTTGAGAACATTATCAATAACACCTTTGGCTAGGTATGTGTAAATGAATCCTTTTGCATATACTTAGTCAAAGTTATCAAAATCATCTTGTCTAGCTTAGCATATGAAGATGAATCCTTCCTCATATGCTTAGTGAAAAAAATCATCTTGTTTGAATAGGTATGGGTAGATGCATCCTTCTCCTCACACATATTCAAATTATCATCCTTTGAACAAAGCTATCCCTTAGATCATCATCCAAAGATCTTAGGGTCCTTTTGTTCAAAATCAAAATCCAAATCAAAATCAAGGACAAAATCTCAAAACTCAAAAACCCAAACAAATCAAAATCCAAAGTCCTAAAAGCCTAGTGTCTCATTTCAAGATTTTTACCAAAAAGCCACAACATCCATATCATTCATCCCTAACATCATCATCATATCATCACCTTTGATCCTCAAAAGCATCCTAAAACCTTCACTTGGGGACATAAAATAGAGATCATTCCAAAGAATCAAGAGATTCATCTCCCATATTCTCAAAGATTGATCCTTGTTTTATGGTTTAAACGAGATCTCAACACAAGAAGAGTATGGAATCCAACAAAGAAACACCCGCTTCAAGCGATCTTAGCCAAACCAATGCAGAAATGAATCCATCTGAATCAAGTAATCCATTAACCCTCTCATCATCACAAAATCCGCAAGAAGAAAACCAAGGAGAGGACCTTACCTTTGGAATGTCTCGCGAAGAAATGGCAGAAATGCTTCAAAATTCGGAGAATCATAAAATCATCAATATCATGATGAGACTCAACCCTTCGTTATACATGTTTGAACTAGCAAAACAAGGGGCCAAGTTGCCTTCAGATTTTGATGTAAGTACTATAGTGGAGACATCCTTTCCACATATTTCATCCACCATCCCCATCTCATCTACACCCAGGCCATCTCAAAACATCACGCAAAACATTCCACAAATCATGACATCATTTGCTCCAACTCAACCAAATGTCAACAAGGGAAACACATTCCTCGATGCTCTTTAATCACACCCCCTTGTTAATAATAAAAACATGGATGCAAACACCACCTTGGAACAAAACATACCCGAAAACCCATTGCACAAAAATGTTCTGCTCACATTCCATCACGATCCATCATCATTTTTTCATGCAACACCTCAAACACCTCTTCTCACAAATTCACAAGAAGAGGGAGATATGTTCGGACCATGGGGCCTATTTGATACCACGACATCTTCACAACAACTCACACCCCTTACATTTCCACCTCTCCCACCATTGCCATTATCATCTGCATCACTCCTTGGTTTTGGGCTTCCTCCCCTACCAAGTATCAATCAGACCTATATCCCAACCATCAATCAAAGCATTGCACCAAACACTCAAAATTTGTCATTGATATCGCAACAACAAATGACAAATACACAAGCAATGGCAATATTATCAAACACACTGTCAACATCACAAAGCATGGTCTCTCAAGGACCAATCACATCAATACCACCATCTATCACACAAAACATCAATACCACCTTCACGAACACCATTCCAAATCCACCACCACCAACGTTCACCACATCAAATCAATATGATGCAACATTGCAGGCTGCTTTTCAAAGAGGATACCAACAAGTTCAGAAACAAAAAGCCATACAACAAGCTTCCCAAGCTGCCCAAGCTGCTCAAGCTGCCCAAACTGCCCAAGTCGCCCAAGTTGCACAAGCTTCCTTACAAGCACAACAAGCCCAAGCATTATTGCAACAACAACAACAAGCTGCCCAAGCTGCACAAGTCGCACATGCATTACAAGCACAAAGGGTCGCTCAAGCACAAATTTTATTGTAGCAACAAGCCGTACAAGCACAAGCCACACAAGTGCAAGCACGAGCTCAAGCTCACGCACAAGCTCAATATCAAGCACAACAAGCACAAGCACAAGCACAAGTTCTTGCACAAGCAGTGCAATTGCAAGCATATCAACAAGCATTGAGGCAATACCAAGAGCAACAAGAAGTAGCAGAATTGGTAACCCAACAACAAGCGTGTTTGGAACAACATCAAGCCCAACAACAAGCGTTGTTGGAGTAGCAACAAGCACAATTCCTAGCGCAACAACAACAAGATCAACAACAAGCATTGTTCATACAAAAGCAAGTAGAAGCCTACTTTGCTCACCAGAACATGCAAATACCATCAAACAACGCACCGACCAACCCATCCATCCAATCCATGATCCAAACCACAACCCAAAACACTTTCATCCCACCCCCTGATCCCCAAAGTGATGTGATGACACAACTCAGGTTGCTCTCACAACAAGTGCTCGACCTTCAATCGGGACAGACAACCAAAATGCCAAGCAACTTGTGTCCCTATCCATTTTATAGGAGCCTAGACATGAAACCATTCCCCAAGGGATTTGAAATCCCCAAATTTGATAAATATCGAGGGATGGGAAACCTTGAAGATCACATCAGGGAATTCCAGGTTCATTGTATGGAGGTCGCATATGACGATACTTATCTGATGCGGCTATTCCCTAGGAGCTTGGCAGGTCCCGCTATAGAATGGTTCTCTCGCTTACCTTTAGGCATTAGAACATTCGAAGAAATTAGAGACACATTCATTAGGAATTACGCATGTAACATTGCAATGGATGTTAGTCTCGAAAAAATATCAGCTCTGAAACAAGGAAAGAATGAGTCTTTCACCTCATTCCTTCAACGATGGCGATCCAAGGCCAATCAGAGCAAGTGGACCATGCCAGAGGAACAACAAGTCTGCACAATCATCGCCAACCTTGAAAGCCACTTAGCATTCCATCTCAAGGTTTAGGGTATCATTACATATGAAAAATTGATCTCCAAGGTGCTCAGCATCGAAGAGCCCTTGTGACCCAACCCGCTGAATCAACGTCATATCATGAGCAACAAAATAACCACCCACCATCAAATTACAACGATAAACCTCGTACGTGGGCAAGGAACAAGAACATCACTAATGATGGCGTCGTCGATGCCAAGGTGGTCATTAGTGGTCCACGCCAACATACACCCACACCGCAAATCCAAACACAACACCAAAATCATCATTACACAACATATCAACCCAACAATAATCCCACCGTCAACAATCTTAATGACCAAAGGGGACCGCCCCAACGCAAAAGTTATCCTAAACAAAAATACGCCATTTTGGGCGAACCATTGGAGGACATAATGAAAAAATTGGTTGATGAAAAAATTATCAAACCTTCTACATTCGAGAACTAGCAAGAACCCGATGTCAAACCCCCTTGGTACAACGAGAATCAACTTTGTGAATTTCACAAAATCAAAGGTCACACCATGAACAACTGCATGAGACTCAAAAATATCATCTAAGATCTTATCGACAAGAAAATCATAAACGTGGAACAACCCATAAGAAATTAGGATCTTAAAATCTACACGAATCTGATGCCAAATCATGGCAACAAAGGGAATAAAAACGATAAAGGGAAGGGTAGTGTAAATCATGTGTACGAAACAGTCGTTGCCTCCCTAAATGAAGACTGCATGGTCATCACCATCAAGGGTGCCCATGCCGAAGATTGTGGAGTCACCACACGAGGCGGAAAAGTCATCATTGCAGGATCATCCCAACCAAATAGAGTCCCGTCATCTAGAGTTGTTTCGTATAGCTACAATGTTGTAGATCAACTCAAGAGAACACCAGCACACATCTCCATCATGGAGTTGTTAAAAATCTCATCTGCGCATAAGAAGATCCTTGAGGAAGCATTAGTCTCATCCACTATCCCCGTAGATCTTGATGCGAAGCAATTCCAAGCTATGGTCAGAAATATCATAACACCTAATCTCCTTACATTCTCTGACCAAGATTTCCCTGCCCAACCATCTCACAATCATGCACTTCACTTGGAAGCCATTGTCAACAAGAGCAAAATCAAAAGGGTCTTGGTGGATGGAGGTGCAGGTTTGAACATTTGTTCTCTTAGCCTCATCAAGCAGTTGAAAATATCAGAAGATTCCATCGACAAAGGAAAGGGCATCACAATAAGAGCATATGATGACCAAGAAAGAGTGTCTCAGGGCATGATTAAACTCCCTATCCAAGTAGGGCCAATGCTCATGGAAACTACTTGTCAGGTCTTGGACCTCGAATTACCATATAATATCCTCCTGGGATGCCCATGGATCCATGCGATGAAAGTTGTAGCATAAACCTTCCACCAATGTGTGAAATTCACACATAATGGACAAGAGGTCACCATCCACAGAGATCCTGAACTGTTTTCATATTGCAAAAATCTTGAGGCCAAGTATTACAAAATCCCCCAAGTGCCAAAGAATGATGAAGGCCCATCCACACCATACATCGACCCTGCCACTCTCGTGTCCACTTTTGCGACAGAGACACCCACCATTCCCACCATCTCTGATATCAAGCTCATCATCTAGGAGGATGGTTGTGGAAGCTACAAACTCCCTAACAATGCTTTTGTGATCGAAGAGTTACCACAATCTCCTAGATCACAGGGATGTCCACAAGAAAATCAAGCTTCGACATCACAAACCTATCCTGAAAACTATCTCAAATTCACACGATGGGGAGACCTTGGCCATGAGGTCATTGAAGCAGATCCATCTCACATTTTGTATCAAGATGAAAGACCGACAGCTAATTTACCAATGGACGAAAGAAGCAAGGGCCTACACATGATGCTTGCAATGGGCTATGATAGAAATCAACGACTGCAACAAAATGACAATGGGCTCATAATACCTATCATGCAAGAGACGCGACCCATAAAAAATATTGGTCTTGGGTGTACCACTTTGAGAATAATCATATGTGGTCAGGGTCCTCCGGTTAGAGCTGCTAATGTTTCTCCTTAGCTAGTACTAGTACAAGTACACTCACCAATAGCCATAGGTAGAGAAACACATAACTTTATAATTGAGCCCTATATTAGTAGCGATGACGAAGATACCTTGACTAATCTACCTAGGTTATTCAAAGATACCACCCTATGTATGATTAGTACCCTCTCCTTTGAATCCGATCATCAAAATCATGAGATCGATTTAGTGTACCCCCAACTGATCGACTATGACCAACGAGGACCACTGGTTCTTGATACATTCGAAAATGATGAGGCACTCTCAAAATTCATGGGATTGTAGGACAACATTCTTGAGGGGGATCATAAGGCAAGATTTATAATGGAGTTGGACACACATGCCTATTATGGGGAAACGATTGAATCCTTCAGTCGCAAAAGTGAGAAACTAAGAATCATATCCAAGTCCTTGAGTGAAAACCACACTGTGGAACTCTCTTACAAGAAAATAGTAAAAAGAAAGGATGTATCCAATAGTGAAAACCTCTCTAAGGCACCCGAGGATGAAGGATTCAATCTACCCTTAAGAGCTATTCACCAGGAGAAATCAGCAGTCTTGGCCGAAAAGTGCAATCCAGTCAACATAGGAACAAAGGAAACCCCGCATATCACATTCTATGCGGAATCACTATTAACAGAAGAGCAAGAACTCCTAGTAGCATTCCTAAAGGAAAGGAAAATAAACTTCACATGGAGTTACGCTGACATGACAGGGCTAGACCCAGAGATAGTGGTTCATCATTTAGTGGTGTATCCAGAAGCAAAACCAGTCAAACATAAGCTTCACAAAATGCATCCTCAAATTACCTTATTGGTCAAAATGGAGCTCAAAAAGTTGTTAGATGCAGGATTCATATGACCAATTGATTATCCAGAATGGGTATCAAACTTGGTACCTATATCAAAGCTTGATGGAGCCATCAGAATCTATACGGACTTTAGAGATTTGAACAAGGCATGTCTGAAGGATGATTTCCCACTTCCCAACATCGACATGATAGTAGACATGACAACAGTACATGAGATGCTATCACTAATGGACGGATTTTCAGGATACAACCAAATCATGATAGCAAAAGAAGATCAACATAAGATGGCTTTCACTTGTCCATGGGGGACCTACTACTGGAACATGATGCCATTCGGCCTAAAGAACATAGGAGCAACCTATCAAAGGGCCATGACATTAATATTCCATGGCATGATCCACAAAACAGTCGAAGACCATGTCGACGACATCGTAGCTAAGTCAAGAAAGAGACAAGATCGTATAGCAACCCTAAGTGCTATCTTTGACAGACTGGAGGAATACAAAGTTAGACTAAATCCCAAGAAGTGCGTCTTCGGCGTACAATCAGGTAAACTGCTAGGATACATAGTCTCCATGAGGGGTATCGAGGTGGATCCGACAAAAGTAAAATAAATCCTTGAGATGGAAGCACCAAGGACATTAAAACAACTGAGAGGCCTCCAAGTCCGACTTCAATCCATCAGATGATTTATAGCACAATTGGCAGACAAGTAGAATCCATATTCTCACCTCCTCCACAAGGGGGTAGCATACAAATGGGATACAAAATGTGAAGAGGCATTTAACAAAATCAAGGAATACCTACTGACACCACCAGTTTTAATGCCATCTATCCCAAGAAAGCCATTGATCTTATATGTGTCAGCAACAACAGCAACCCTTGGAGCTCTCCTAGCTTAGCATGATGAAAATGGAATGGAGAGGGCCATCTACTATATCAGCAAGACAATGGTCGGTCACGAGCTAAATTACTCATTCATCGAGAAAGCTTGCCTTGCAGTAGTGTTTGCATCTCAAAAATTCAAACATTACATGTTGGCACACAAGATAAAGCTCATTGCAAAAATTGATCCCCTCAAGTATCTCCTATCAAAGGAAATGCTCATAGGAAGAATGGGAAACTGGGTAATGATATTATCAGAGTATGACATCAAGTATGTAGAGTGGAAATCCATTAAGGGACAAGTTATTGCAGATCAACTAGCAAAAGCACCCATTTATTCTGAGAACCCTCTTGTCTTAGAATTCCTAGATGAATCCATCTTTAACCTCAATGTAACTGACCATTGGAAACTATACTTTGATGGTTCATACACACAACATGGATCAAGAGCTGGTGTCTTCTTCATCACCCCATAAGGGGATTTCATACCAAAGTCATACAAATTGACATTTCCTTGCACCAA
Organism: Sequoia sempervirens; assembly: GCA_007258455.2. Lineage (NCBI taxonomy): Eukaryota > Viridiplantae > Streptophyta > Pinopsida > Cupressales > Cupressaceae > Sequoia > Sequoia sempervirens. The sequence goes on along the minus strand of VDFB02047625.1, from coordinate 88,476 downwards.
CAACATAGTAGAATACGAGGCTTTGACTACAGGTCTTAGAATAGCAGTGCAATGGAACATCATAGCTCTCAAGGTGTATGGAGACTCTCAGTTGATCATAAATTAGGTCAATAATGAATATTAGACTAAGGATGATAAGCTCACTCCATACAAGAAATTGGTGGAGACTCTAAAGGAATCCTTCATTGACATAACATTTGAGAAAATTCCTAGAACCAACAACAGAGCAGCGGATGCCATGGCAACAATGGGATCCTTGCTAAATATCCCCAACAATGTCCCAAGATACAAATTTATGATTGAGCAACTTCTCGTCCCCACATTCAAAGTACCGAAATCAGAATTCGTGTGTGAAATAATTGGTCTAGGTGATCCTTGGTACCATGACATCTACACATATCTTCGCATAGGATTCATACCCACTGACCTACCATCGATCCTAAAATGAACCTTCATCAAAAAGGCATCCAAATTTGTCATCCTAGGTGATACCTTATACCGTAGAAGCATAGAAGGTACCTTGCTACGATGTCTAAATGTTGAGGAGGCATTAACCGCTCTAACCAAGGTTCATAACGGTATCTGTGGCTCACACTCGAGTGGAATGACCATCACCAAGAAACTGTTGAGGATGGGGTATTATTGGCACACAATGGAAAGAGAAGCGCATGATCATGCTAAAAGGTGTTTAGAATGTCAGCAACATGGGGACCTCATCCATGCTCCAGCTCAAGAGCTTCACCCGATCGTCACACCATGGCCCTTTTCCCAGTGGGGACTCAATCTCATTGGAAAAATCTCACCCACCTCATCCAATGGCCATAAGTTCATCATAACTACAACTAAGTACTTCACAAAGTGGGTGGAAGCCATACCCATGTCATATATCACTGGGAAGCAGATCTCAAAATTTATCCTGAACTATCTCATCTGTCGTTACGGTGTCCCACAAGCAATTATCTCAAATAATGGGACACCATTTAAGAATCAGGATGTTTGTGACTTTTGTGAGAAAATCAAAATCCAGCATCGCTTCTCCACCTCGTACTATCCCCAAGGAAATGGCCAAGCAGAAGCCACGAACAAAACCATCCTCAAAATCCTCAAGAAAACAGTCAATGACGCAGGTCGTGACAAGCACTTGTAGCTTAATCCTGCCCTTTGGGCTTATCGAACCATCATCCGTACACCCACCGGTGCCACCCCCTTTTCCTTGGTCTATGGATCAGAAGTCGTACTCCCCATTGAGATCGAGCTCCCATCCCTCAGAATATCATTGTAAAATCTCATCACTGATAAGGACTACTGGGTGTCAAGATTAGACGAGCTGGAGTTACTGGATGAGAGACAAATAGATGCTTTAAATCACTTCCAAGTCTATCAGAATAGACTCAAACGGAGCTACAACAAGAAAATCAAAAGCAGAACTTTCCAAGTTGGAGAACTGGTCTTAAAAGAAAATCAGAAGAATGTCCTGAACCCAAGCAGCAAAGGAAAATTTGAACCCAATTGGTTGGGACCATTTGTCATAACAACAAGTTATAAATCAGGGGCATATTAGCTATCAACACCTGAAGGGGAACCTCTGTAGGATCCCATGAATAGCTCCCATCCCAAAAAGTTTTATGCCTAATTCTTTCAAGGTATAGAACCAAAAAATCCAAAAAAAATAGAAAAAGTCCTAAAAAAATGGTTACTTCAGCAAAAACCTGGCAAACAGGTGTCATGGTGACAACAAAAAAATTAAAAAAGCAAAAAAATCTAAAAAAATTAGAAAAAGGATCAAAAAATCGTCCTCTAGTGAAAACCACTTTGGTGGCACTTTGGGCAAGTACCTCTATGAAAACCTGGCAAATAGGAACCTTGCGTAAATAAGCACTTTCCATCCACCAGGATCTTTATGGCTTGATTTGCATCATCCATATATTTCACTTCCATCATCCATCGCATTCAGGTCTCCATCTATCACACATCCACTCGCATCCACATCATAGCTTGGTCCTGTGTTCGCATCATAATCCCTCCTAGTACTACTTGGCCCATCCTCAAGGTCAGTTTGTCCTACCTTTATTGGAATAGTCTATTACATCACGATGGGGGCACATTCTCATCGGATCGGATTCTTGTATGATCTTAAAATCCTCAAAATCCAAAAATCCAAAAACATTCAAAACATATCAAAATCCAAAAATAGGTCAAAAGTCAGTTAAAAGCCAAAAACAAAGTCGTCTAGTCAAACTACATCGTCTCTGAGCTTGAACGTAGGAAAGGTTGATCTTTGATCATCCCCCAAGACATTTAGGTAAGTCCTATAGGAGTCTGTCATAATAAACTGACATCTCATCATGTATATAGTCATCTGTAAATCGGTCAAGACGTCAGTCGAACTACGTGGTCTCTGCGTGTATAACGTAGGCAAGGCTAGTCTATTGACTAGCCCTCGAGACCCCTAGGATAGGTCTCTAGGTAGTCTCCTGGTCAAAATCTCAGAATATCCCAAAAAAATTGAAAAATTGAAAATCAAAACATTTGCAAAATCTCGAAAATACCAAAAAATAGCCTCAAAAAATTCCAAAAAAATTAAAAACATCCAAATATTTGAAAAAATCCATCCGCCTCATCTTGCTTGCACCCACAATAAGCACCATCCATAATAAACTGATCATCATCATCAACCTTTGGTGAAACAATTGGAAACAACTCTAGCAATTTAAAAGTAGAGCTCAAAACGTCAATACATAAGAAAGTTGGTTATCTCTTCGTACCGGTAACACATCATCCAAACAGTCCCATATCAATCATCTGATAACATCATGTCCTAGGATGAATCCTTCCTACAGGGGGCATTATTTATCAAAAAGAACACTTTGGATAAACGAAATGACATGTCGCCATCCACTAACATGTCCTAGGATGAATCCTTCCTACAATGGGCATTATATTTTTGCAATAAGTTTCGGTTATCATCTTAGAAAACATATCCTTTTTCCATTAGTGGTATTGAAGAGCATCAGTTTGTTTGTTTACTTGGTCTTTATCTTTTGACTTATCTTATTTTGCGCTCATTCCAAGGACGTCTCGATGATATCCCAAAATAGCGGATTTAGAGAAATAGGAATGGGGCAATGATCATTATCTTTTGTCTGCTGTACTTGTTGGACGTTCTTGCAATATAACCTTGGCGAATACTTGCTTTGTTAGGTATGTATGGAAGAGGTCTAGGGCAACTTGTTGACTATTGCAGGGATAGGTTTACCTTTCCGTGTTTTGGTCCGAGGTGTCTGAAACTTCTAAAATACATCCTAGAAAGGTTTTCGTACGTCAGGTGTGAACAAGAATACTCCTATTTGATTGTCGAGTCAAATTCCATCACAATAAGTACCACGCCATCCTGGTTTTCTATACCTTGATGCATCGTACCACGTGTGTTATCAAACATAAGAAAATTTGGCCCTTTGAAGATCCCAATTCCTTGGCAAGTAATCATTATCATCATCATCATCATCATCATCATCATCATCATCTGCATTTGTGTCATCTTGCGTCTTGCTGAAATGACTTCTTCTTTTCTTACTAATCGCACTAACAAAGTACTATGACAGTTGATCACCATCACCATCATCATCATCGATCCTGCATCCACAAATCATTAGCATATTACATAAGCATATCATATAGAAATCATACACATTGCATAAACATATCATATAGGGAACATCGTATTTTAATCATCATATAAATAGGCTATCATGAACATCCATAAAAAGGTGCAGCCATGTCATTGCATTTCACCCATTACATTACATCTCATAGGATTATATCGATCATTGCATAAACACTCATTTGCATTTCATTCATATCTACCATCTAAATCATCACATAGCATCTACAAAAACATTACATAATCATTTTTTGCATAATCATAATCAATAGGTATATAAGCATTTAATTCATTACGCATCAGCATATAACCTTGCATTAACATACCATTGCATCACATACATCATCATTTAGGATAATAACATTAGTTATTCTAAGCATCTCATACCATCATTTCATTTGCATCATATCACGACCATTGCATCATATCACATTCATCTATAAATCATCTCATATATAAACATTTTCCCACATATCATTGCATATACCATAAATCAAATCCATATCACATATTGCATCAGCATAAAATAAATCATCATATAGATAACATTATTGCACATCATATCATAGGTTATCATAATATAGATCTGTTAGTCATAATCATTGCATAATCATTAGAAATAAAATGCATCCATAAAACATCATTGCAAAGCATATACAAATAAATCACACATAAATAAAAGAACACATTGCATCGCATCAAAATCGGCTCATATATATCTCATATCATCATATCACTATCATAGTACAAAGAATAATAATCGGATCACTGCACATATTTGTTAATTAGTACAAAATGCCCATCGGGCTATCAAAAACAAGCCCATAAGGCACAAAAAAGGACATCATAATATCTTGATCAAGCCCGATCTTCGTGGATGCTGCCCTCGCCCTTGTCACCGTGACCCTCTGGTGGTCTCTGATTGGCCCGCTCTGAGTACTCTGGGACCCAATCTGCTCTAGATACAGTGTCATGGTAGGCCCAGCGGTAGTAATCTATCTCTTAGATAGCATCCCTGTAGAATCAAACCAGCACAGTACCCTGAGACGAGGAGGTTGTCATACTCTCAATCTGTTGCCTGCGACCTAGCTCTGTGGCTACCTGTAGCTCTGTAGCCTGTCTCTGCTGCACAGCCTTATCCCTCTCTACTCTGAGCTACTCTCTATCAACCCATGCCTGGTCCCTCTTAGCTGTCACTGTCTGTACCTATGCCTCTAACTATAATATCAGGACATCCCGCACGTCTGCCTACCCTGCTGGCTACGCGTGAACCTGGTCCTCACCCTTAGCTCGTGGTGGTGGGACTAGCGGATCTTGCTGTTGGTCCTTCATGGGAACATCCTCATGACTTAGCGGAACTGGGGGCACCCCTGGTGGATCTTGTCGGATCTCGATCCTCGGTCCTCGCCCTCGTGCTCGTCCTCTACCTCTGCCTCTGACCCTGTACGCCTCTGGATCCTCACCTGGAATGGTCAACCAGAGGGGAGGTCTGAACCAATCTTTGTAGGCCTGTGTGGTTCCTAGGTCTGCCAAGCCCTGATCGTAAGCCCAAGGTCAGACCACTAAGTGTTGAAAGCTGTCAACCACCTCCACGGTAGGAATACCAGGCTCCCATGACACCTGTGTTAGGCTACGTGCAAACATGGCTACGTAGCCATCATCCGACCGATCTTGTGGCTCTCTGAACTGACGTTGTACGTGCCTAGGTAGATATCGCTCAATCATCGTGTGCTCCTGCCCCTGCATGTATCGATCCTAGAGGAAATAGAAGAGCTGATCTACATCGTCAGCCCATCCAGGCTGACCGAGGTATGGTCTCCAGGTAAACACAAGCATCTCATCTAGGACTCACTTCCAGTAGGGGATCCCATGCTCTCCAGTGTGTGTGAAGGACACACCACCTCTGTATCATGTCATGAGGGCATCCTCTACCCCCATCGGAACCAGAATGACCCATGGATGTAGCACAAAAATGTGCTCCCACACCCAAACATGAAGCAAAGTCACTCCAGCCCCCAACACTCTGCCATCTATGTATGCGTACTCATGGAGATCCCTATAAAGTGAAGCCAGAAGGACGGGCCCCCAAGCAAAGCGAACTGGTCTGTCTCAGACCATCCTCTCCCAGCAGTATCCCCATCCAGGACTGAAATACCACCCTCATTTGTCTAGGGCAACCAAACCTGAAATGATCGCTGCAATCGCCTAGCAGAAGGGAGGTGCTATAACTCGATACCGCTCCAGCTCGATCTGACCCTCGCAGTAGATAATGTCCCGAGTGTCGAGGACTCGGGTGCAGCACTCACGTCCCTCCTCCATGTCATAGATCACTCGGCGGCCATGAATGGGCAATCGTAGTATGCACTAGATGTCCTCCAATGTGACGGTCACCTCACCAGTGGGAAGATGAAATGACGACGTCTCGTTGTGCCACTACTCCACCAGCGCTGACAACATCCCAAGGTGTGTGCACACGGGCATCACGTACGCAATATGCCATAGTCCTGCAGCCCCTAGCCGATCCTGGTCTCTATCGCTAAAGTCCCATAGGATGCTCGCCAAATCCTGCGACCAGTGCTCCCAAGAATAGAGCTCCCTAGGTCCGTCCTGCATCAAGGAAAGTCAGTATGTTAATTTTTTTTTCAAAAATCCCGACCTAACGCTCCAAGCTTGCTTCTAACAGCGCAGTTTGTGAAGGCGTCACAGTTTGAGTTTCCTCAAACTCCGATGCTGGACCTAGAATTTAGCTAAATAGCACCGTTACAGTGCACTTTAACCCCCAGCATCATAATTTGCATGAAAAGGACGCCGCCGCGGCACACTTTTCCAAACTGGCCTGCTAAGTCCGAGCTAAGCCCAATCCCAGCGGTGGAGTTTTTAAACTCCAAACTGCACTGTTGCGGTGCAAAAAGACTAAAAGTGGTGCACTTTAAACACCGAGTGGTGCTATAATAGCACCGATGGAGGCGAGCTCATCTTTAAACATGGTATAAATGCGTTAAAATGAAAAAATGAAGCTTTAGTTAGGGTCACATACCGGGGCACCGATGCGAGGTGGCCGCTGGTAGGTCCGAACTCGGCCCGAAATGTGTAGAGGAAGCTGTTGTTGCGCCATATCATCAGGAGGTTAGAGCTTGAATCTCAAGGTTTGCTAGTGGAGGTGTGTGAAAATGACTTGAAAGTGACCCCTGGGGCCCCTTTTAAGCCTAAAAATTAGGGTTTTTTGACCCTCTAGCGCTATCCTACTAGGGTTTTGGACCCCCAAACTTGTTTTCGTCTGTTCGAGGCTTATTTTTCATCGTTTTATTGCGTTTAGACATGTTTTTAGTCTCCCATACCCATTCCAGACCTGTCGGGCACTTGGTCACCTTTTTTCACGAGATCACCCAAAAAATTGAAATTTTTGTCCGATCTCTCGAGGGGGCATTATAATGGCATGTTTTCTCTCGCCATGCAGCAGTGGGGCAAGTTTTTAGTATCAAAAATTTTGGCTTCAAGCGAGATCGTTTATTTTTTCAACCAACACAACAAGTGCATTGCCTCAAAGAGGGGCAAAATGTAGACATCAAAAATATATTGATTAACATCATGCACCTGATCTCGACTTACTAACATCGTTTCTTCCTAAATCATTCCTCAGTCTAACCATTTAATTGAATTCCCTTTATCTCATTAAATTCATCAATATTTGTCCCTTAATTAAATAAATCATTTTGTCTAATTAAGTCACTTTCTCTTGTTAATCAAATCAATCCATCTGATCTAATTATCCCTATTTAATTAAATAATCAATTTATTTAATTAAATCTTTAAAAGTCTATCCATTAAATTTAATAAATTAAAACCTTATTTGATTTAATCTGATACCATCCCTTTTAATTAAATAAATCAAAATCTTTATTTAATTTGCCTCTTATCATATTCCTCTCTTATCTGATTTAAATCCATAAATTTAAGTCAAATAACTCATGTAATCTAATATCCTATTAAATTAATTAACCCTTGTTTAATTTAACCTCATTTCATGTCACATCCTCTAGATAATGCAAGTTGCACATGAAAATAGATTTAATTCATTTATTAAATCCCTATTTTCCTCACAAGGCATCTTTTGGAATATTCCCTCAATTTGAATTCAAAAATTCAAAGTCAACATGTACATCCAACAAGGCATTTAAAACCTCTTACATGTCCTTTGCCTTGAGCCAAGTGGCATTTATTGTATTTTCCCTTCCCTCTTGCATGTCATTTCAACAAATTTGAATTTCAAATATTGGCATTTATTTGCACAAACCCCAAATCTTGCACAACCATCATCCATTCATAGCTTGACAAGTGGCACCATATCATTGGATGAATGTTAGTCCCACATTGCTCAAATTTGGGCATTCATCCATCTTGGAATCCTATAAATGAAGAGCTCCTCTCTTCATTTTATCATCCACAAACATTGCAAAGTTACCATGCTCAAATACTTAGCCATTTCCATCCATCATTTGAATTCTTAGCTAGGCTTTTTGCAGATTTGGCTTGGAGTTCTCACCTTTTGTCAAAGTGGATCAACATCATCTTCAACACATCAATATTTCATCATAGGGATTTGGAAAGGGCTAATTTTCACATCAAATTGGCACCAATTCCCCCATGGGATCAAGTGTTTGCTATTTGAATTAGGATTGAATCTAGTTTTTATCATTTTCTTTGTGTTCTTCATTATTTTCATTCTTAGTTTGATTTGTAAATGGATTTCATGGGGAATCCTTCTTTTATCTTGTAATTCCTTGTCTAACTCGTTTATTCATGTTGTTTTGCAGGTACTAGGAAAAGGGTTCGCACACTAAGCATTTCTTGAAAAATGTGTCCCATAGCCTAGCGTAATTGGACTCACAGGTCACTTTTGGTGTATGAGTCTCATGTGGCTTAAAGTTAAATTAAATTCAAATTCTTGTTAGGATTTTATTCTCCTAGATCCGATGTCGATTTGTAGTGTTGTAATCTCGAGAAATTTTTCATTAAAAAGTATAAATGCAATGTTATTTCACTCATTTTTCACCTAGAATATTTACAAGTGACCTAACAAGCTAAGACTTTTATGAGAGCATTCATAATAGCAAATTTGTGATCAAGAGAATTTGCAAGAGTTTACAACAGAATTCAAGAGCCTTCAAGATTTGATTACCAATTTTTTTAGAGCATTCGTCAAGTATCTAGCATCATGTCAAATGCATCATGCATCAGGTTTTTTTTTTAGCTAACATTTGTGATGTAGGTTTTCATGATTGAAGCAAGCATTCAATTCAATATCTATAACATTCAAGCAAGAGTCAAGATCCAAATTCAAGTTAGTCATTTCATACATGTTTGCAACACTTTATTCCTAGGGTTTGGTGAGTCCCAATATACCATTTTGTTAGTTCATCATTCCTCCTTTCCATTTGATTTCATTACAAGGTTTGATTACCAAAACGGGGTTTGACCAACACAAACCCCTTTCCACTAAGAAATTTTTTTTTTCTCTCCCTTTAGTGTGTGATTTGTAGATCTAGGTTGAAGATCCTCTAAGGAGCAAGATTGGAGAAAAGTTGCCAACTGTGTAAAGTTTTCAAAGTTGTGACCTTGTTTGGAAGATCATTAGAAGACAAGTACAGAGTATAATTCAGCAATTCAGATCTAAAAACTAGGTTGAGAAGATAGAGCAAAGGTTGACGAGCATATTTAGACTTTAACATTTTGAAAAGGCCAAGCAAGACTGGTACAGAGTATAATTCAGCAATTCAGATCTAAAAACTAGGTTGAGAAGATAGAGCAAAGGTTGACGAGCATATTTAGACTTTAACTTTTTGAAAAGGCCAAGCAAGACTGGTACACCACTTATGGTGTCTGAGTCCTAGTATAGGGATTTTTCCATTTTTTAGGTGTTTTCAGACTTGTCTCTGCTAGATTTATGTTCCTACCCAAAAACACTAATCTAGGACTAAATCACCCATCATGATGTATGACTCCCAATGTTTATTAAGTTCAAAATTTTCAACATTTCAAGTCTTCAATCAAGTTGCTATAGATATCCAGGTGCTCCTCTATGCTTCTCCACTTTCCTTTTTTGATTTGCTTTTGTTTCTAGGTCATTTACTTAAGGTTTGCATATCATTAGGTTTGGTCATTAGTTCTTGCATGTTACTTGTCTTCCCAAGCCCTAGCTTGGTGGTGAACCCCATTTTAGTCTCTAATCATATCCTAGGACAATATTTAGTAGATATCTCTCTCTCATTCCATCCCTAGATTGAGATATCTAGGGTTTCCATGAATGTAATAATAGAAAAATAGGAACCCCTCATTATGCTTCATCTCTTAAAACATGGAGCACCCTATTTCCCTCATTACAACTATTATCTCATCCTACACTATCTACTCATCTCATCCCATCACGTTTTCCCATATTTTCCCATGTAATCATCATGTCTCATCTACTCATCCCATCCCATCTACTCTTCCCTTGTATTATCTTGATCTTGTCCCCTCTACTCTTTTTTTTCTGCACTTACCATCTACTCTTATGGAATATTATCTCATGACCCCTACCACATACATCATCAATATATTTTATACCCATCCCCTCCAACCATGGGTCATTACTATCCACCATCCTCAAATATTTGACCTTTTCCAAAGAGTGTATATTTTACTCTCTAGAGGATATTTTGGTATTGTCAACAACTTTCACAAAGTTGTTGACACTTGACTTATAGGAACTAGTATATGGGGATATTGAAGTAGGCACATCTCTAGCCCTTGATACAGGCAAGACGCCAGATACCATCCTAGCTATTGTTTCATTGTGAGCTCCCCCTCCTTCCCCCTATGATATAGATTGGGAGGAGGGTGACCTACTAGACATAGTAGAATAAAGCAATACCTTTCATAGCTTTAGATTATATTTTTTTAATTTGTTTGTATTTCCATGTACTTTTTTGTATATGTTGTAGTCTCTCCTTGAGGACCCAAGATTCCCTCACAGGTACTTGGATATAGGGAAAACAATCTATTCTACATTTCTTCTATTTGTCTCATTATTACTCTCTTTGTTGTGATTTGATTTTTGACAATTGGGGATGATGCAAAGCATTGGGGGAATTTAGGCCTTCTTCCATGTTGACAAAAAATTGTATTTTTACTTTGTCTCCATGTGTTTCTTCTTCACAATATAAAATATTTGGGAACATGATGAAAATTCATACACCCTTATATACAGATGTTGTCAATATGAATCATACTAACCTCGAATATTCAGATCCCCCTGTGGCTCTCTACCATGTCTTTCTTATGATAGGACCCCAAACAACATGTGTTCCTTTGTGAAACACAATGAAGGATGCTAGCTATCACTTTAATATTATAGATCTCTTACCTCATGTCTATTTTCAAATCATGTCTAAATTCAATTGTTTTATTTATTATCTAGCATGGGAGCAACCCACTAGATTCTATTTCTGTGATTATGCATGTGTCTTTTCCATGGATTACCTACATCATAGTTTGTAGCATTCATAGGTCTATTAGAGTTCCATATTGTCTCTAGCATAAAATAGCTTTCCACCCATACATATCGGTTTCCTGTTGTGTCTATATAATATTTGATGTCTAAATTTCCAGTTTCACCTAGCATATTTGTTCACAACTAATGTGTTTTTTGTGATACAACCTAATCATTCTATGCAGGATTGACTCATGTCTCTTCCTAGTAGAAAATCTACATGGATAGAAGAATTTTCTTTGCCTTCACATCTTTAGTATAACACTATCTCCCTTTTTGCTTTAGTTCATAGTTTCTCTCAAACACATATGCTCACTAAAGAGGGGGAAAAATATAATATCGTAAAATTTCACCCTTTGCAATTTCACATTTCATACACCTTCCTATTTAGATATACTAAGATAAATATGCTCTCTTGACCAAAAATTATTTTCTCACCACCTAGCATGCCCCGTTGCTTGATCGTTAAGTCTAGTTTTTCCAAAGACCATTGTACACTATTGAGACGTCCACATGCCATGCTCGCATCCCATAAAAATATATGACTAAGTTTTCCATTTAGACATTACACTTGTCATGCTTTGGTAGTATAACACTTCAACTAGCATTGAACTATTGTTAGAAGCCAAGATCAAACATGCAAACCAAAAAACCCTCCATAGAAGAGAAAATCAGAAAAAGCAAAGCTATTGCAGAAAGATGTGCAAAATATTATTCAGGAATTCATAATTACATGAGATGATTTTCTTTATAAAAGAAATTATGCATAACCCTAATCTTATCTTGAGCAACAAGATAGCTCAACAAGATAAGGATGATAATAATAACCTAGGAATTAAAATATTACCTAAGTAAAGTTATGCAAGTGTAATTAAATATTAATTACACTAACACCCCCCCATAAGTGCAACTTAGGGAGACTAAAAAATCATGCACCTAAAACTAAGATGAATGCAAAAAGCATGAATGGGTCCTGGCAACAAGGCCTGATCAGGTACCCAATACAAATGCAATAATGAGGTAGAAAAGGAAAACCTAGTGGGACAAAAGCCCCCTACAATGAGATGACTGTTGCAAATTAGCACTAGAAAAACACTGTGGAGTAACACTGGAAACACAATCTAAAAAGCAAGGAAAGATACTTCTATCTACAAGAAACCAAATTGGAATCATAATAATGCGACAGCAGACCCAATGCCATGGAACACTAGAAAACTCACAATTTGGAACAACCTTGGAATCTGTGAAGCAATAATAGATGATATGATGACAGAATCTGGAAACAATGTATCTCGATGTTTATTCCAAACTAAGAATAAAACTCTTCCATGGGAACAAGTACCATAAAGACTCTGGAACATTAACCATAAAAATATGGCCCTCAAACTGGGAAGGATCTGAACCAACGTGGATCAATAACCATCAAATCCCAATCTGAAGTGTGAACTGATGTGAATCTGATATGTGTCAAGCTAAAGCAAGATGTGGCCTTAAGAAACTAAGAAACCAGATATAACCCATGTGATCTATCATCAAAACAAGATGAAGATCAAAGTGCATGCACACCCTAATTAGATTATTATGAAAGAAACCCCCCTAATGGAACTTTATCTCAGTTCATTTATTACAATAACCCGACGATTGTAAAAGGAGAGAATGAAAAAAATGCATAAAAAAAATATAAAAAGATACCTTAGATCTGTGTAGAGGCTAGAACCAGCTTTCCAACGCCGTAAGAATGGAAAAAAATGGATAAGAGAGTCAAAAGATATGTCTCCCATAGTGAAAAAGGAAACATGCGACTTCCGAGGCTGGAAAAGACATCAAAAATGAAAAACCAAAAAATAAAACCTACACCATTGCATAGAGCTCGGAAACAACTTTCCGATGATATCTCGTTTGCAAAAAGACAACGTCGTATGCCCAAGTTATGCCCATTTCTGTGAAACTGCTCCAAAAATGTCCAATATGGCCTTTTGCAGCCCTCAGGGGCTAAAAAATTAAAGCCCCTGGTTGCCTGGGTGAATCAAGGGACTAGCGACAGGGTCTGGGGCTGAAGCTCTTGGTCACCCACGTGACTACCGCAAGAGCGAGGTCGGCGCTGAAGGGGGTTGGGCGGAGCCCGTGGTCCTCCAAAGGACCACTTGCTGGGTTTTAAGCCTGCGGGGGCTGCACTCCCGTTGGCGGCATTTTGGCTGAAACCACCAGTGGTGGTGGTGGTGGAAGGGAGGAGCGTCAGTGGCTGCTAAACGGCGGGGCGGTGGTGGGGCGAAATGAACTGGCCACGCAGGTTTTCAACAAATTTTTGGATTTTTTAATAATTTTCTTTGAATTTTTCTTGATTTCTGAGCCTTGAAAAACATGCCTGGGGGCCGTACAGCCCTCGAGACAAATTTTTTTTGCCTCCCCAGTTGATTGTGTCCAAAATGGACAAATTTTATATGAAAATAGGGGTTTTTGGGTGTTACGAATCCAACGACGAGGTCCGTTTTGGCCCAAAGTGCTCCAAAAATTAGGCAACCCCCAGATCTCTCAGAAAATCACCGAGCTTGAAACCCTCATAGATTTATTCAACGATGACCAAAATCAGTGAAATAAAAGCCATTTCTGACCTTTTCCAGTGCTCTGAATCTAATGGAAAACCCCAATCTGATCCAAGACGCTACATGAATATGCTCAAGGAATAGAACCCTTGAGGAACCCCGAACGTGCTCTGTAATGTATTTCTCCAAAAAAGATGAGAAAGGGCTACAAATCAAGGCTCTGATACCATGTTAGAAACCAAGATCAGACATGAAAACCAAAAAACCTTCCACATAAGAGAAAATCAGAAAAAGAAAACCTATTGCAAAAAGATGTGCAAAATATTATTCGGGAATTCATAATTACATGAGATGATTTGCTTTATAAAAGAAAGTATGCATAACCCTAATCTTATCTTGAGCAACAAGATAGCTCAACAAGATAAGGATGAGAATAATTAACCTAGGAATTTAAATATTAATTACACTAACAGCTATGTCTAAAATCACTCGAGCTAGTTGTTCAAACAAAAAATTCCCTCCCTTTTACAAGGAATGGATTCAATATTAATTCATTATTGATAATTCTCCATTCTACATTCTTGAAACTTTTTCATTCTTTCTCTCTTGCTCTTGGAAACACACACCAACTCTTTCTTTTCCATTTCATAGTATTTTCTCGAGCAAGCACTAGCTCTCTCCATCCTTCTACACACACATCTTACAAAGAGATCATCCATATATTTCAGAGAAACCTCCATTGTTGCAACATGAGCTCTTATTATAGGGAATTTTCCATCATGTTGGAGGTTCTTTTCCCTCCTTTGTTGCATCAGTAATATTTTCTTTTGGTGCTCGTATGGGGTGACTCCTCAAGAATCTTACTTGAGAATTTATATCTTTGTCTTTGAATAACATAATAAATGTCATCTTTTCGTGTCTATTATCATTATTATCATCATATATAAGCCTCTCTATGAAGGTGGAAACACTAGCACAAGAGTTTGACCAAGGAAAAATCCTAAACAACCACTCGACATTTTAACTTGGTCTTATGTGTGTAGGTGCTTCTAGGAAGATCTCTTTGAAGCAACCTTGAACAACATCGAATACTCCTGATGTAATCTTGAACCTTTTCATGTTATTTTTGTTTCATCTTCCTTCAATATATTTATTTCAACACCTTTAATTTTTTACAATCATTTTTTACATATTTTTACATTAGTGAACTAGCACAAAATATTTTTGTGCCTTTTTGTCCACATCTCTAGTTTTCTATGCATACGGAACTCCAACATGACCATGCTATCATCTTGGATAGAGATATTGTTGAGCTATCCAAAAGAGCTTTATATCCTATTATGTTAGTTTATAATGTCTAAAAGTTTTGATTAGTTTGTATACTTCATTAAATTTTAGACTCTTCTATCCTAGTTCACTTGAGTCGTGTTAACTGATGTAGGGGAGAGATATTTTTCCCCTCAGGATCTCATCATCTTGAGGGTATTGAATTCTCTCTTCTACAACACCATCCTTCTCTTATTTTATCTAATGCTAGACATAGGGTGTTTCTACATAACACCCATACCCCATTGCTTGTTAAAGCGTTATACAAGGACCATGGAAGTATGGCTTTTATATAAGAATCTCCCCTACTTCTTGCATTAGTACTATTCAAACATGGTAATGGTGTAGTGATTGTCTAGGTTCTATACATGTTAGGCACTTGTGCAACAATGATACTCCCTTTCTCTCACAATCGACATACAAGTGTTACACTTACACATTTATTGAACAAGTTCCTACACAATACTCTTCCCATCTTGGAACAAACCATACTGATTTTTTTGTTCTAACATGCATAGATGCTACATGTATCATATAAGCAACCCTATAGCCTACCCCAAAATATAAAATAAATAAATTAACTTAATATCAATATAACTAGGGAAGAACACTTATCATCAGTCATTGTATTGTAAGTTTTAGACACTTTGGATGTACTCGCTTTGATGTTCTACCCAATACTCCTCCCTCTCCCCTCTTCTCTCTAAAGCTCCCATTCCCTCTTTATAAAATGTAAAAAGGAGCTCTTTGCCCATTTTTTTTTCTTTTGTTCTCATATTCCAATTGAAATCCTAACTTCTCTCTCCCATTTTTTCTTTTACTTTTTACTTTTTCTTTCTCCACCCTACCACTCTATCTACTTGATTTAAGGAGACCACCAAAACCCTTTTCTATATTGTCAACACTCTTTATATGGCATCACTACTATCTTTCTCACAGTAATCTTCTTAGTGGCTACAATAACCTAATGCTAACTATTTAATTTTTATAAAAAAAATTATTTTTCTTTAAGTTGCTAGGGGAACCTGGTGTACATATAAAAGAAAGTAAAAATGTAAAAACCTAAAATCCACGTTGACTTGTGCACATTATTTTTGTCAATTAATTAAATAAATTAATATTTAATCAATTTGGCTAATTACCCCCAAGCTAACTTTTTTTTTCATGAATAAATTATTCCAACAAATTTAATCATGTCACAATTGATTATTTCAAGTAACTTAGTCAATAAATTTTGTCACAGTTAATTAATTTGACCAATGTCATAATTAATTTCCTTCACATCACTAATTTTTATTAATTAAATCCACTTCATTAATTAACCTTAGTCCCCATTTCCTCTAACTAATCAATTAACTAGCACATACTTATTTAATTTCTTAGGCTAATTAATCGACCTCTCATAGTTTTTCTAATTCAAAATTCAAAACCATGTCACTAAAATAAGAAAAGAACTTGTCCCATTATGCACACCATCCTTTTTAAATATAAGGAAAAATCTAGGTCTTGTACTTTCATGCATGCCTTCTTAAAAAACTTGTCGACATTCCTTGCCCATGCATGGATGAGCATGAAACATTGAGAAATATTAACCCTTCATTTCAACCTTAATATATTTCCTCCACTTGCATTATCCATCTCTTCATACTTTCTTGCATCTTATTTCATTCTATAGAAAAATTATCCCTTTATCATCTCTTCTTTCCAATTGTCGACAAGATTGGATGCACACCCATAGAAAGCAAACCAAATTTTTATTCCATCTTTTAATGTCCTCCTTCCATGTCCAAACATGAAATTCCATTTAAGGAAACTTAACCAAATGAAAATACATATAATATGACAATAGATTCACTCAACATTGGAGCACTTCAAGAAGGTCAAATGGAGGTATAATGTTTTTGTTTTCTTACATTTACATTACTATTTTGTTTCCATTTATAATCTAATTGAAGGTATTGTATCTCATTTATGTTTAAGATTAATTAATAGTTTGTCCATCGAAGTCCTCTAATTTTGATTCAACTTTCATGTCCACATATGCATACAAATTTTTATTACCATTATATCAATAAAGATTTATTTATTTTTTAGACTACATGAATCGTTTGGGTATTCATCCCTCTATAAATTGCATTGCGCCTGGTAAAAAAATTTCACGTGACCAATGGTGCTAGCACAACACACCCTCTGGTACCACGAGGATGGTGGGGAGACTAGACCTTGTGACCTCTTGGTTGCAACATGATGCTTTAGCCAATCAAGCTAGACCCACCACCCTTATATCAAGATAGATTTAATCATAAATAAACTATTCATTTATTTTAAATAATACATTTAAAATTAAAAAATATTATATCAAATGGATTTGACAAGAAGAAAAATATATATTTTTTAAATTAAATATTATAAATGATCAATTTCAATATACTTGTAAAGATACAAATAAATATTTAAATATCTATATTTATAATTGTCAGTTGTTTCATTTAGTCATTTACAAATGTTTAACATTATAATTATTTAGTATACCATAAATCCATGTGAGAGTATGGAGTAGATTAAGAAATTGTAGGGAATATGATTTGCAATGAAATCTTAATTGAGGTATAAGACATTTAATTATGAAAAAGTTGTAAGCTTATATTTTACAATAATATAAAGGAACATTGCACCCTTTTTTTCATTAAAATCCTATATATTTGTCACATCTTCTTTTAATTAAAAATATATTTAAAATCAATCTTCTCTAGATAAAACAAACCATCAACTATGAAAAATATATAATTTAATTAAATTTAATATCATATTTTATTTAAAAATAATATATTTTTATTTTAAGTATTCTTCTCATGATCGTTACTCTCTTTATTTGACCTATACGCTAGATGAATATTTTTTTAAAAACAAATTAACTAAAATATTTAATATATAACATTTTTCACACAAAATAATAAAGAGAAATCTTATACATCTAATCATACAACTAAACTAGCTTACCGTAGAAACTATCTCAACCACTATTTTAATGTTTTGATAAGTCAAGTCAAGTGCCATTAAAAATTGGCAACACCATCAGAAAATGGTAATAAAAATTTAATTCATATTTTATTCCCCATCGTCATCATGGTAATTAACTCCTTTAATAAATAAATATTCTTTTATAGCCCACGAATACCAGGCGATCTATTTTTGGGTCTACAGACAGCTTATAGTATATATGGGACTCCTCATACTCCCAATCTGAGGGAGGCACCTAACTCGTGCTCCACAATATGAGGTGTACATACCTTACCCCCTGCAGGATTTGAACTTGTAACCTCTCTTTCAAGAGTACAAGTTCTCCTTTGGAAACCGTATATGGAAAGAAAAAACTGTGGAATGGAAGTGGATATTATACATGTCAGATTTAGGGCAAGTGGGGGTTTCCCGCTCACATCAACCTCAATCTATGTATTATCTGTTTGAAATACTGCTCATTTGTAAGCAGAAACTTATGAAACCAGATATGCGTCAATTGATATTCCTTGTCGCAGTTTTCCTCGAATTGAATGGACACATGTTTTTGAATCTAGAGTCAACAGTAAGTAGAATTTGAATTGGTCGCCAGTCTTTATGTCCTGGTAAATAGATAAAGTAACGTTTCTCCACTTTCAAAGAATTAATTTGTCACTACTATTTGACTTTAAATACCATTCATGTTTAAGTTAAGCTTTGTGAAATTAATTATTTGTAATGGAAAATGGAGTAATATAAGAGGGGCCATACTTGTACAAGGTTCAATTGTTGTTATATCATTTGTGTTTATAATATTCAGTATTGTCACATATTTATACTAGCATATATATATTTTTAATAATATATATAAAAACGCTGAGAGATATCCTTCTCAAACTAGCATATATATATTTTTAATAATATATATAAAAACGGTTGAGAGATATCCTTCTCAAGGTGTCTATTGCAATTTTTTTTGAGAAATTGATTTAAAAAAAGATGTTTGGTGAAGGATATCTCTTGGCATTTATATATATATATTATTAAAATACACATGCTAATAGCATTCATAGTACAACATGGAAGACAAAATTATTAGGGTTAAGGTTAGGGTTAGGTTAGTGTTAGGATTGGTGTTAACATTATGATTAGGGTTAGGGTTAGGTTAGTGTTTATAATAGTCAGTATTGCCACATATCTATATTAAAAATTGTAAGTCAACAGTTCACATGTAAGTAAAAAATAATCAAACGTTGATCAAGATGGACCCATTCTTAAACACATGAGAACCTATGAATGTTATATACAAATAACATAAATACATTCATTAGCAAGTGAAATAAGTAATTTTTGGTCTCAAATAAAATATCATAACCATCCACTATACGTGTGTAATTTATAAAATAAGATGCTCATTAAATAAAATAAAATGTTCACTTAAACAAGTATTGTTGTCATAGTGAAAAATATTATTCTTATGTGTACAACTATTGGGGTAGAAATGTATATGCATTGGAGTATTTCATATTTGTCCTATCACAAATATAAAAGGTGATCTAAAATGTTATTATCTTGAGACATTGAGGTAGAGCGGGCAGCCATGGAGGTTGGCAAGGGTTTCTTAAGGGGGTGCAGTGGGGGAGGCTGAGCCCTCCCCCACAAAGGTTTGCATTTATTAATTAGGCCCTTGTACACTCATCATTTTATATCCTCATCTATTTCCTTATGTTGGTGTTTGGTGGCTCTTGTACTACAATTGCTTGTTTGGATCTTGTTTATCTGCTGATGCATATATGTTTTGGTTTATGCTTTAATGGATGGAGGTACGAACAACATTGATGCCCCTACAATTGGAACTGAGACTATGAATGATAGTAATTACCATTCTAGGTAATTCTGACATGTTGTGGTGGAAGAAAATCCAACACTCTTGGTGGACACAATTTTTTTTATTCTATCTAACAATGGAGGATTGGGGGTCAACATTGATGGTCGAGAACAAGGTAAGTGTTCCTTTGAATTCCTCAAAAAATTATTTATTTCTCCCAATGCTAAAATGTGTGAGGTAAAATGTAATGAAATAATTAGATTAAGGAGTATTGCCATTTTCATGGCAGTTATAGATTCTTCAAAAATACGTGCTAGGAAATTTCTTGATGGGTCATTCATTAATGTGTGGGAAAAAAAATAGGGATTCAATTGTCCTTCTAAAGGATGATCAAGCAAGGGATATTAATAATATTTTTAAAAGATCATGAAATGTAGGAAATAGTTTGAAAAAACCATATTGGAGTGTAGAAAATTGTATCTTTAGGGCACTTGCATGGTTGCCCAAGGCTAATAGTGAAGAAATAATGTCACAATCATGCCCTAGGTGGGTGCTATTAAAAATGTTCCCATTGATCTCTAGTCTTTCATTCCCCAAATTTTGGCTCCTTCTGGAAATGTAATTAGGGTTAACAATGAAAAGGTTTCACTTCCCCATATAAATTCTTGAGCATTGGTGTCTTTGACCCCTGAGGATGAAATATCAAAAACCCTAAAAATGAATCTTGATGACCATTTTAACTCATGTCAATTAGAAATCTTGGGTGACTTAATTCTTGATATATTTGTAGGAGGGAGGGGAAAATTTGAAGAAATTTCCCCATTATTCATATAAACCTTAGCAAGCCTATTCCCACATCAGATATAGAGGGTAAAGTAAATTTTTCAAATGATGTGCCTAGAAATCCCCACCGGGAAAAAGACAATATAGACTCTATGGAACCAATTGAGGAAAACGATACTTTGGATCAAGGGTGTTCCTCCCTAATAAGGAACAATGGGGAAACATAGATCCCCTGGAAAACATATTTAAACCTCATTCTTAGCCTCAAGGGGAATGCAAAAACATGATACAATCTTCATAGGAGACCATGCTGAAATTAGCATTTCCAATTCTTTTAATCCTCTCGTAGAAGATGAAGAGAGAATTTGAAGCAAACTAATGCTAGTAGATAAATGTTTAGAAATCCTAGTGGGGGTCCTAGATATCCTCAAATAATCAGTGCTCCCCATCTACAAGAGTTGGTGAATTAGTTTCTATGAAAGAAATACACAATAGATAAATATGGAGAAGATTAGGAGAAGTATAGAATTAGCTGACCAGTCAATCAAAACATGACAATAAAAACAAATTCCTTTAGGAATCTAAAGAAATTGAAGTATGCATAAAAGGATTTAGTCCTTATGAGAACCCCAAAAATTCTAAGCTAAGACCAAAATCATTAGGTGATGATATAGGAAAGGAGATATGTAAAGGACCATTCTTGGTGAAAAACATTATCTGTAAATTAAAGCATAAAAAGAAAAATGGTAGCAACCTACATGGTACTAATAGGAAAATGGATATATTTGGCCCTAACAAAGCAAAAGAAAAAATTGGGGTACTTAAACCTTAGGAATATATAGACCAATTGACTACTAATACCTTGGAGATTTCTAACAAAATGATGGATCTATCTAGCTCGGATTCTACACCTATTCATGGGGATAAAAAATCCCAATTGGTTAAGGAAAACTTGGAAACAATAGCATGAATGATCAATAGATGGAATGTGTAAAAAATTTAAAGTGAAAATGGGTCTAAGGTGGATCTTGATAACAATATTAAACATGGGAAAACTATTGGGTTCCTAGATAGGGTGATGACCACTAAAAGAAAGCAACATCCTAGTCCTAAGCCCCCACTGAACCAAGAAGAAGGGGAAGGAAGAAAGGGAAGCCATATCTCTTGGTAGAGGTAATCTTAATAATGTCAAGAGAAAACTAAAGAAAACAAGTATTATCCTCCCCGTGCCCACATAAAAATGTTTGAATCTGATGAAAATGTTGCTAAATATTTTGAGTTGTTTAGGAATGATAAGGAGCCACTTCCAAATTCCATCAATAATGAATCTTAATTGCACATCATGGAATGTAATGGAATTAGATTCCCAAGACAAAAACTACTTTGTTAGAAGGTTCCTCGACATGGAAAAAATTAAGCATTTTATCCTTCTCTAGGAGGTTAAAGCAATTGGTTTTACCCTTCAAACTAATTTGAATTTTATTTGGAGAAATTACTCCTACTTTGTCAATAAACATGAAAAGGGAAGGGGAGGAACTTTCATTCTCATGGAAAAGAATTGGGCTCAATATGTAACAAATATTGGCAATTCTCCATGAAACAATGGAGTTTGTGCAAGGAAAGCTAAGTGCAGAAACAACTCTCCTAACGTCAAAACCTCAGGGAAGAATGCAAAGATACTTTTAAATTTTCAATTACAGTCCAATTAAGATACACTTCTAAGTAATAACAGAAACAAAGAATATAACATACACACATGAACATGAGATTTATGTGGGAAAAACCTTATGGGAGAAAAACCCACCACACCAAGAGAAGTCACTTTGTATTACAGTAATGGAGATTACATACAGGGATCAAACTTATCTTTCTGATATCAAATTACAACAATAGATTCAATAATCAACCTTGTACAGAACATTCAAGTTGCAATCCTCTCAGAATTACATTCACTGATCACTCATCGAACTAAACATCCATCAAACTATTCATCCAACTGTTCATGCAACCATCAAACTGATCACAATCTTCAATCTCTGAGTATATCCATGACCCCCATGGTCTGTCGATCTTCCTCTCAATAATGGCCACAATAGTCCAACTACTAGCACTTCCCATTCTGCTTCTCTAATTGGTCATAGACCCACCACGTAGAATAGTCATCACTCGGTCAAAGGCGTTCAACCTGTGTTGCATGTCGGTGAGACACTAACCATGTCTCCCCAATGCCACAAAGCCAGATCATCATTATCACCAAGAGTCTTCACTATTGACAAGATGTTATACAGAGTTCACAAGCTGCATTGACCTCAACATTTTCATCGGTGAGACAATTGCCATTCGATGAGACATCACACCGAAGTTCCAAAGTCACATAGGCAAGAGTATTCACATCGGCAAAACTATCATCCTTCGCCAAGAGATCATACTGAACCTTCATGTTATTCTGAAATGTCCAACAGTCGGCAAGACTTACCGCTATTTCCAAGAAATTACATTGATGTTCATACCTATCGGCAAGAGAACCAACCGTTGGCAAGAATTCTTACCGAGGCTTCCATGTTACCCAGATGAGCATCAGTGAGACAAACATATGTCACCAAGAGTTCATAGCGAAGCCTCCGTGTTACCGTGAAGACTCCAAGTGTAACACTATCGGCAAGACAATCCATATCGATAAGACTTCATACCGAAGAAATCCTTTCGGCCAAGGGTCTCCCTGATGACTTCGAATGTTAAAATTTTGATGAGACTTTCCATATCGATAAGACTTCATACTGAAGCATATGAGTTACTTTGATGACTCTAGTTACTATGAATCTCCCTGATACCGCTTTTCACCCAGAGTCTCCCTGATATCTGATAAGAATGGTTTGTCGGCCAGACCAACCCACTTGGTAGAAGGTTACAGAAAATGCCACAAGTCACAGTGACAACACCAGTCGACAAGACAGAAGCATTGTCTCGGCGACCTATACAAACCACAAGGTTACTAAACTGCCAGTCAGCCAGATAAAAGGAATGTCACACCGACTTGGCTCTTTCAGAGGTTTCATCCTATGAGATTGAGGCACATTATTCCAACAAACTCCCACTTAATGAAGATCACACATGCACCTCCATAGCACAAAAAAATACTGGAATTCATGGGCATTGAGGCCCATCGAATTGGCACACCACCTGAACTTGTTTGTGCTCACTGGCTTCATCAATGCATCTGCAACATTCTCCAGAGTATCCACTTTTTCTAACAAAACCTTTCCATCCTCCACCATATCTCATACAAAGTGATACTGTACATTTATATGTTTCGTCCTTTCATGGAAAGTAGGATTCTTTTCCAAACAAATAGCACACTGACTATCACAATAAATTGTTATTTTCCCTGCATCAAAACCAATATTAGAACACAAACATCTTAACCAGATTGCTTCTTTACAGGTGTGTGTTGCTGCCATGTATTCTGCCTATGTAGTGGACAAAGTGACTACAATATGCCGCTTACTCATCCAGCTAACTGCACCACCATTCAACATGAAAGTATATCCACTGGTGGATCTTCTGCTATCAATGTCCCCTGCCCAATCGGAATCCACATGGCCTCGAATGCTAAGAGTCCTTTGTGATTCAACCAAGTTACCATGGTAACACAAAGCATATTCTGAAGTGCCCTTCAAATATCTGAATACCCTTTTCATGACATCCCAATGTGTTCTTCCAGGATTAGCCATAAACCGACTAAGTACTCCCACTACTTGGGCAATGTCCAGGGCCTTGTACAGACCATTGCATACATTAGACTGCCAACCGCACTAGCATAAGGCACACTGGTCATGTCCTCCATCTCAGTAGGAGATTTTGGACAGTCTTCAACAGATAGCTTCGTTCCCTACAAAACTGGAACAACTAGCTGCTTGCAATCAGTCATGCAAAATATCTCTAGAACGGTCTTGATATACTTACTCTGACTGAGCCAAAGTTTTCTACTATTCATGTTCATGGTTATTTCCATTCCCATAATATACCTTGCTACACCAAGATCTTTCATTTCGAACTTTGCAAACAACTGAGACTTAAGATCAGAAATCATTACCTTACTATTCCCTATGAACAACATATCATCAACATAGAGAGCAATAATAAGGACTTGATCACTTTCAGCTTTGAAATACACACAATGATCAGATTTTGATCTTACAAATCCCAATGACAAAACAAAAGTGTCAAACTTCTGGTACCACATTCTAGGAGACTACTTTAACCCATACAAATATTTATTCAACTTGCAAACCAGTTTTTCTTTACCTTTCTCCACAAAGTGCTCAGGCTAGGACATATAAATTTCTTCTTCAAGATCACCATGAAGAAATGTTGTCTTCACATCCATCTGTTCGACCTCTAAGTCATACACTGCTTTAAGTGGAAAAAGAAATCTAATGGACATCAGCTTAGCTACAGGGGAAAAAATTTCTCCATAATCAATTCCCTCTACTTGGGAATAACCCTTCGCAACCAACCTCACCTTATATTTTTCCACACTGCCATCCAGACCAATTTTTTTTTTAAATACCCATTTGCAGCCCACAACTTTTCTGCCTTTAGGCAAGGGCACCAAACTCCAAGTATCATTCTTTCTAATGATTCCATTTCTTCATTCATGGCTTCCAACCAAGAGTTTGAATCATACATTCTAAATGCCTCTTTCACAGTCCTAGGCTCATCAGTGCTAGAAATTAAAGCATAGGCACAAGTAGAATCTATCAAAGAAAACCCATACCTCAGGTTGTTCTTTCACGAGTTGACCTCCTCACTTGTTGAGGCTGAGGTTCTTCTTCATCAGAACTCTCAAAACTACTTGAGCTCTCCCTGTTTTAGGTACATTTTGAATTTTCAATTCCTCTTTATCTAGTGTAAGGAATTTCAACCACATCCCTTTTATTTTCTGATTTTTGTCTCTGATTAGATCCAAGGTCGAAGGCTTCAGCTCACAAAAGACACACTCTATTGTATAGAACCTTCCACATGATTCCAAAGCTTGTATCCTTTTATGCTACACTATAGCCAATAAAAATACATTTGACGTTCTTGTTCTCCAATTTAGATCTTTTCTCATATGACACATGTGCATATGCCTCATAGCCAAAAACACAAATATGTCTTAAAGAGCGCTTCTTACCAAACCATGCTTCCAAAGGTGTTTTCTCAACAAGAGCGGAATTCAAAGAACGGTTTATCAAGTAACATGCTATAGCAACTGCCTCAGACTAGAACTTCTCCTCCAAGCCAACACTGCTCAGCATACTTCGTGCTCTTTCCATCACTGTCCTATTGAACCTTTCTGCAACTCTATTTTTCTGTGGAGTGTAAGGTGTATTTTTATGTCTTTTAATCTCATGATCTTTACAGTACCTCTCAAAATCATCAAAACAAAATTCACCGCCATTATCAGTCCTTAAACATTTTATTTTCCTTCTAGTCTGATTTTCTACAAGGTTCTTAAATTCCTTAGACCGACTGAACACTTCTGATTTACTTTTCAAAAAATAAACAAATGTTCTTCTCAAATAATCATCAATGAATGATACATAGTACCTTGACTTAGACAAAGAAGGAACGTTCACTGGACCTGTTAGATGGGGTTAGAAATCAAATAGAATAGATAAAGTGATAGCCAACACTTCTAAACTATTAAACCACATCCAAACAAGAGAAAACAAATAATAGAGAGAATAAAAACTGCAAAACATAAAAGAAAACACTCCCCATTATGGTTGATTTTTTCTCTTGCTCTCCTTCTTCTTGTTATGCAACTTTGCCCTCAGATTTGTTGAAACACTTGTGCAAAACCTGCAAATGGTAGCAAGAAAGTTGGAGAAAAATAGCAATTAAGCTGAAAATGGAGAAGGAAGGTTGTTTTTATAGACAACCATTCGAATGGACGGTTGAGATTAATCTTATAGAAAGATTCCAAGATCAATGGATGAGAATGCATGTGAGAGATGTTACAAAATGGATAGTTGAGATTAAGTCTCAGAAAAGATGCCAAGATCAATGGTCCAAAATTGATGCACCAAGAATATGCCATGCATGGAAAAACTATGACGCTGACGGCTATGACGCCTGACAGCTATGACAGACATGCAAGACATGCAGGCTATGACAGAAATGAATGTTATGACAGAGGATTATGACAGAGCATCTTTGACTAGGTGGAGGTGCATAAATAATTTATTTTAAATTATTTATTCAAAATGGAGGAAAATGACAAGTGGAATGGAAAATAAATAATTTATCCAAATTATTTATTTAGAGAAAATGAAAAGAGGAGCATTTAATTAAATTTATCAATTTAATTAAATGGAGAGATGGAAATTAGACATGGATAATTAATTTGAATTATTTATCCAAAAGAGAGGAATGAATCACAATTAAATAATTTTGACAATTATTTAATTATAGAAGAATAAAAGGTCAAATAATGATTACTATTATTATTTGACTATAGATGAAAGATAAATAATTAAATAAAAAATGATTTATTTAATTATTGAAGAAAGGGATACATTAGCGACGCAATTAAATAATTTTAATTGATCAAGATAGAATAAAGATGAGAAGGTGAATTAATTAAATAATTAAAAACTATTTAATTAATAGAGGAATGCAGTCACACCTAATTGAATAATTAAAGTTATTCAATTATCGAAGAACAATGACCAAGAAAAGGTGAATTAATGTTCGCGGACTTAGGACATTTTTTAGTGTCTACATTTTGCCCCTCTTTGAGACAATGCAGCTTGTTGCATTGTTTCAAAGAAAAAGATTGGTCAACTGATACATGCCCCAAAGA
The DNA here is from genome assembly GCA_007258455.2 of Sequoia sempervirens. Taxonomy (NCBI): domain Eukaryota; kingdom Viridiplantae; phylum Streptophyta; class Pinopsida; order Cupressales; family Cupressaceae; genus Sequoia; species Sequoia sempervirens. Next base: position 60,957 of record VDFB02047625.1, on the reverse strand, counting down.
TATTTTAGTAAGGATTATGATAAGAATGATATGCCCCCTCGAGAGATTGATCAAATAGATTGTAAGAAGATTAATCTCTCGATAGATGTCCAGAAAGTGATTAGATACTTGATATTGCGTAAGTGATAAAGTAGTGATGTACATTTTGATGAAAATGCACAGTTGACGGGTGTAACTGAACAATTGATGGAAATGATCAGTATAGCCAGGTTGATGAGCTGATGAAGCTGATTGAGAATTATGCTTACACAAGACAAGTTGTTGCAATGATGGATTGATTGATTAATTAAGGGGACATGAAATTTCAAGAAGTAGATTGATTGATTTGAGATTTGATTCAAGAGACATATATCAGTGAGTTAAGCAATTGATTAATTTCCCTGCGACAAGAAAGATGAAGAAAATGAAATGCAAGATGGAAGAGAATGAAGGTGATGAAGCTTCTTGTACCATTTAAGTGCTTTTATCATCATTGGTCTTATTATGTCGCAAATTAGTATAAGCATCTAGATAACATGAACATCTAGATGACCTGAACACTATTTGCATTTTTATTTAGTAATGAAGTATAAGCATCTAGTTATAAGAACCTTAGATGACCTGAATACTTATTGCATAGAAGACACTATCAAACAAGGAATGCTCTCATCCACATTAGACTCATAGGTCCTTGATGGTTTTAGACAACCATGTCCTAAGACAAGTCATCATGTGAATAAGAAACAATCCATAAACAACAAACAAGTGAACATGCCCCATCCTTGCCTCTCTAGTCAAAGACATCCTGAAGAAGCTAAAAGACATGTCACCAAAGATAAAATCATAAAATAAGCAAAGATCAACAAACAAACAGGGGTTTTACTTTGATGTAAAAAATGATTCTCGTTACAGTTTATGTGTTTTGGTTGGATTTGTAAGATGGGTTGATATTTATGTTATAATGTTTGCTTGATTGTCAACATTTGCATGTTTTGATTTTGTTGAAGTTCAAAGCTGTGTGGTGATCTAAAAGTGTCACTGTTTTTTGGAATTTTGATTTTTTTGGGATGTTTGGAATATTTGATTTTTTTGGGATTTTTGGAATATTTGATTTTTGGGATTTTGGAATAATTGATTTTTTTGGATTTCTTCAGGACATTTTATGATTTTTTTGAATTATTTGAGGACATTTTATGATTATTTTTTTTGAATTTTTCAGGACATTTTATGATTTTTTTGAATTTTCTCAGGACATTTTATGATTTTTTTGAATTTTTTCAGGACATTTTATGATTTTTTTGGATTTTTTCAAGTTTTAAAGATGGAGTGAAATGAAATGTGATATGAATGATTGAAGGAACTAGATGCCCCACACTAGAGGTAGTGCAACCATGGATAAATGATAGATCAAAATGAAAGATTCACTACAAAACATGTCACACAAGCAACATATCCTTTGTCAAAAGATGATAATGGTTCATTGATTGGATGCCAGGAATGATCAATTCCATAAGGCATGATGATGATAAGTACTTAGGATCACTGATTCCTCTAAGTACGATAAGATTGATGATTATTTAGGATTGATTGACAACAAATATGAGGATTGGATAATGTTTTACAGATAGGCTTAAATATGATTCACATGATAAGATTCAAGGTTGCAAAGGAACATGATCAACATTGGAGGTGATTTAATCATGGATAAATGATAAGGATATGAACTATGATGGAATGGTAACACATAAGGATATGAAAGGGAATCCAAAGCATGTGTTTGTAATTTTGCCCCTAATCTCATCAAGAACAAAGGAAGGAAATGGGACATGGATTTTGATAAGCTAGGAGATATGGAATGGAAGAATGCAAAGATAAGGATAATGAATAGGATGATCAAGATCAATAAGATATGGACATAATGACTAAGTACTTTTCTCCTATTCCTCATCAAGACCAAGGAAGGGAAGAAAGGATGCATTAAGATAGGATGGAGGAATATGGATATGGTGAAGGATAAAATGTATGACGTTTAAGAGGATCCTTATCCTTGTCAAGATCAAAAGTGGAAAGGTAAAGGATGAACATAAAGAGGATAATGGATATGAATGAAAGGATGGGTGAAACTTGCCCCCAAGTGTAGAGTACAAGAGGAATATGGAAGACAGGATATGGATAGGGATAAATGAAAATGGAAGGTAATATATGCATGATAGGGAGATGGAGGAAGGACTCAAGAATCAAGTTTCACGGCTATATCCATCGAATGTGTGCTCTAATAAACAATGGCAATGAGGATTAGGCTCATAAACGTTGGTATATTAATGGTATGATGGAAGAAGCTAAGGACTTATGCAAAGGTTTGGATTAAAGGAGGATAATGGGGGATGAATGGTGGATAATGGACAGGAGGTTGGAAGGCTTGTTGATGGATAGATGGAAAGGATGGAAAGATCAACATTGGCACACACCTTGAAGGGTGGTGGAGTGATGGAGGAAAAATGAATTTGGAAGGTGATAGGTTTTTAGATGGACGATAGGAGGAAGCTTTTGGATTAGAAAATTTGGATGCCAATTTATATTTTATTGCTTCTACGAGACTTTTAGGATTCCACATAGCTTTTGACTTGTATTTTTGATTCATGGGCCTTTGTGGCCTTTGAGATTCTTCTTTTTGCTTTATGGGCCTTTGTGGCCTTTGAAATTTTTCTTCTTGATTTATGGGCCTTTGTGGCCTTTGAATTTTTTGCCTTTGACTTGATGGGCCTTTGTGGCCTTTTGGATTTCTTTTGACTTGATGGGCCTTTGTGGCCGTTTGGATTTTTATTTTGGCTTGGGATCAAATATTCTTTTATTTTTGCATGGCTCTTCAAGGAGACACGTTGATCCTTTGATACATGTGGATTTTGATATGGAAGCTTTTGACATTTGGCACCCAAATTGCTTCCAAGAGCAATGAGATGGGTGGATGGAGATGAATGATATGGAGGTCTTATGGATGTATTAATGTAGGTAAAATTTTGAGAGGGCATCAAGGATGTGTGCCTTTGTTGTTCTTGATGAATAGGAGAGGGAGGGATGTAGGGCCCCAATATGGATGGAAGGGTTGATGAACTAGGGTTTGGATGATAAGGACCAAGGATAGATGGAAGGTTTGATGGAATATGATAAGGTCCTAGGATAGATGGAAGGTTTGATGGACTAGGATACTTAGGTTTATTTAGATGGAATTTGGACTTACGATGGATACCAATGTCTTGAATGTGAGGTGTATAACCAAGACCATGATAATATGGATTTTCTTGGATATAAAGGGGTTCTAGGATACCTTGTTCATGAAGGCCTAATCCTTTTCCTTTGTAGTTCATAGTTTGACACATTTGTTTTCCAATGGGATATATATTGTTTATGAAACAAGACGCAAGTCCATCATGAGGTGGTTGTGATATGGAAGGAATAACAAGATCTTCGAGTAAACCACCTTGGATAAAAGTGAGAGAACCCATTTGATAGGTAAGAGGTTCATTGATAGCTTGAATAGGGGTGATAGACTCTTGTAGAGGATTGTGGTCACGAGGGGAATTAGGATGTGTGATAGGATCTTGACGTGGGGATAAGGGGGTACTTTGATCTTGACTTGGAAAAGGATCAATAGGTGTAGGAGATGGAGTAGCTTGATCTTTATTAGGTATGCAATCATCATGAAGTGGTATGAAAGGCATCTCTTGATCAAGAGAAGAATGGACATCATCATGGAATGAAAGGGTATCCTTGAAAGGAGGTTTATCTTGATCTTGATGAGGAAGGGAATCCCGATATTTTGTGGAAAGCATATCTTGATCATTGGATATGATGGAATCATGAGATGGTATGGATTTAGTAGATGAGGTGGAAGGAGGACTTGGAAGGATACTTTTCTCTTGAGATGGAAGGGGATCATCTTGGATGAAACAAAAAGAGATAAGGGGATCATCATGAGGTTCTTGAGAGATGGGATCTTGGTCAAATATTGGAAGGGGTTGCAGAATTTTGGTATCATTGGATGGAGTGGAAAGAATGCTTTGATCTTGATGTGCAAGGGAGTCTATGCTAGCATGCTTTGGACTAAGAGATTGACATGAATAATTGGATGTAGATGGTATGATAGGAGAGGATGGTTGGATGAAATCGTTAACTTGGGTGGAAGACTCATAAGGTTCATTTTGAATTAGGGGAGATGAAGATAGATGCATGACATGGTAGGATTGCTCAAGATTATTTGTGTTTGAGGATATAGATTTAGGTTTCTCATTTAGCCTTTGTAGAAAATCATGGATATTGAACTTGGATGATATAGTTTTGGGTAAGGATAAATGTTTATGAGATGATTGCATCACTTCATTCAAATGTTGGGATTCAAGTTGTTTTTCAAGCTCTTTCAAACGATGGTCAAGATATTCAATCTTTTGGTTTCATTCATAGGTCATGGATGAATATGGAGGATAACAGTTAGACATGTTTGGTTGATGGTTTTGGAAATGTTTTGAGGAGTTGCAAGTTACTAGGTGTGATGTGTGTTTGAGGTCGATTGTTTGTGTTCAGATTTGTGAATGTGGTAAATACTGTTTGAAAATCCAGAAAACACTTGACAAACATAATGTTTTGGTGTATGCAAACGCACATGAGACAAGCACAATCCTAATAGGCCAAGGGTTTGTATACTTGATATAGCCCACTGATATACCCCGGATTGGTGCTAAACACCTTTCCTTCTCGAGAGTGGATAGCTTAGAAGTTTGGTGGCATTGGCTCCCCTCCATGGCTCATTAACGTCATTCGAGCACACCAACTTTGGATTCTTGGGTCATCACTTCCCAAGAACTGCTATCTCTACTCAAGGGAGTCAGTAGTGAGTATCTTCGGGCATGATACTGTACCCTGCACTATACCAAGCAACGGCTGAAAATGGTTGGCTTCTAAAACAATAGGTGTTTAGTTAGGGCGTCCGTTCGAGTGGCCACACATGGGGCGAGAGATTAATCACCAATTAGGTGGCACTCCAGCCTGAAGAGGTTACTCTCAACAGGGTTTATGGGAGTACTACTCTGTCCATGTGACACATCCACACTCGTGGTACTTGAACTTTCCTCAAGCACCCATTTTATATCCTGGTTGGAAGTGGCTTGGCTTTAGCATGTTACCGGTCGAGTCGTCCCTTAAGGTGAGTACTTTTTTCCTTAAGGCAGGCCCATTTCTAGAAATAATAACCATTTCTCCTACACCCAGGATCACTCGAAAGTGCAAGGGGAGAGGATACTTTGATTATTAAGTCGTGACGGTGACAAAAAAATAAGGTGGGTCTGGTTTTCTGATCACCTAGTTTTCACAAGGTGAGAGCATAATCACCTACCACCTTCAAGCACAGCCAGACACAATCAAGCACATGTTCATTTTAATGCACCAAAAGAAATGTTCCTAAGCTAGAAATCACAAACACATAGTTTAATAAAATGATTCTTCGACTAACGGGGCTGGAAAACCACAAATTAGTAGTTTTATAAGTGTCTTGGACCAACGAGAAAATTGCAAAAAACTAAGTTAGAGCAAGAAATTAAAAACCAAACTAAAAGTTAGTAAATAATTAAACTAGAAAATGAAGAAACTAAACTAAACTAAGAAAAATAAGTCAAAGAAAACTAAAAACTAAGAGCTCAATTTTTTTTGTTGCTTCAAAAGAAGCAATTTTTTTTTGGAGCTCCATTCAAAAGCCACACGCTACAAACAAAAGATTAGTAAACCAAAAAAAAACTTGAATGAAAACAACAAACTAAAAAAAAAAGTGATAACTTTTCCAAAATTAAACAAAAATTTAAATTGTAGATATTTGTGGAAAGTTAAGACATAAAGCTTCAAAACTCAAATTTTTTTTTGCAAAATCCTACATAATAAAAGTATTATAAACAAAAGAAAAAAAATCGGATTTTAACAACTAAATCTTAAAAAATTGTGATCAGTAAAATGGCCATAACTTTCTCAAATATTAATGAAATTTCAAACCATTTAATATTCTGGAAAGCTGGAAATGAGACCTACAAAACCCAGAAAATGTTTAAAAATATTTGATGCATCCATTTTTTTGTGCTTCAATGAAGATGACGGGATTTCATATGCATTCTTGACTATAATCTACAAAACAACAAAAATAAACAAGAACACACAAATTTCTCTACTTCACGTTGGGTTCACCAAATGTTAGATGGGGTTAGAAATCAAATAGAATAGATAAAGTGATAGCCAACACTTCTAAACTATTAAATCACATCCAAACAAGAGAAAACAAATAATAGAGAGAATAAAAAATGCAAAACATAAAAGAAAACACTCCCCATTATGGTTGATTTTTTTCTCTTGCTCTCCTTCTTCTTGTTATGCAACTTTGCCCTCAAATTTGTTGAAACACTTGTGCAAAACCTGCAAATGGTAGCAAGAAAGTTGGAGAAAAATAGCTGTTAAGTTGAAAATGGAGAAGGAAGGTTGTTTTTATAGACAACCATTCGAATGGACGGTTGAGATTAATCTTCTAGAAAGATTCTAAGATCAATGGATGAGAATGCATGAGAGAGATGTTACAAAATGGATAGTTGAGATTAAGTCTCAGAAAAGATGCCAAGATCAATGGTCCAAAATTGATGCACCAAGAATATGCCATGCATGGAAAAACAATGACGCTGACGGCTATGACGCCTGACAGCTATGACAGACATGCAAGACATGCAGGCTATGACAGAAATGAATGTTATGACAGAGGATTATGACAGAGCATCTTTGACTAGGTGGAGGTGCATAAATAATTTATTTTAAATTATTTATTCAAAATGGAGGAAAATGACAAGTGGAATGGAAAATAAATAATTTATCCAAATTATTTATTTAGGGAAAATGAAAAGAGGAGCATTTAATTAAATTTATTAATTTAATTAAATGAAAATTAGACATAGATAATTAATTTGAATTATTTATCTAAAAGAGAGGAATGAAACACAATTAAATAATTTTGACAATTATTTAATTATAGAAGAATAAAAGGTCAAATAATGATTACTATTATTATTTGACTATAGATGAAAGATAAATAATTAAATAAAAAATGATTTATTTAATTATTGAAGAAAGGGATACATTAGCGACGCAATTAAATAATTTTAATTGATCAAGATATAATAAAGATGAGAAGGTGAATTAATTAAATAATTAAAAACTATTTAATTAATAGAGGAATGCAGTCACACCTAATTGAATAATTAAAGTTATTCAATTATCGAAGAACAATGACCAAGAAAAGGTGAATTAATGTTCGCGAACTTAGGACATTTTTTAGTGTCTACAGGACCAAAAATATCAGAATGTATATAATCAAGCAAACCAAAAGATTTGTGAGGACTGGAATAAAATGAAACACGGTGCTATTTACCATATATACAATGTTCACAAAACTTGAATTCAAGGTTACAATCTTCAAGCACCTCAACCAGGTTTTTATTCTTCAAGGTTTTTAAACCTTTCTCACCAATGTGGCCTAGCCTATGATGCCAGAGCATAGTCTTTTCTGTTGGAAGTTTAACTTCCATAGAGTTTACACCATCATGAACTTTTCTCTCTTTTCCTCCATGAGTAGCTTTATGTGACTTTATAGAGACACTATTACATTGAACAACATGTGCATCCAGCTTATACAAGGTACCAATCTGAGCACCCCTTGCTAGAACCATTGAGCCTCTAGTTATCTTGCAGCCATTTCCAGAGAATGTGACTTGCACTCCATTATCATTCAGCTTACTAACAGAAAGTAAATTTCAAGCTAGACCTAGTATATGCATTGCATCATTAATTCCCTTCACTCTTCCATCAGGAAATTTAACTCTGACTCTTCCATGACCAACTATTTCCAATGATGAATCACTTGCCAAATAAACCTTTCCACCATCGTATTTTTCATACTTCGTGAACCAGTCTCTATGAGACGTCATGTGGAAAGATGCTCCAGAATCAATTAGCCAGACATCATCTAATGCTTGTGTAGCCAAGGCTGCAATGAAGGCGTCTGTATCACTCTAAGAAGAATCATTTTCGGAAGAATACTTCTTCTTCTTCTTCTTCTTCTTTTTCTCCTCTTTAAAATCCTTCCAGACATGACCAGGTTGCCCACAATTCCAACACTTCACCTTGGACTTCTTTCCAAGAGACTTTGATCTCCCTTCTGATTTCAATTTGGACTTCTTGTCCTTCTTCTTGCCTTTATCTTTCGATCTGCCTCTAACAACAAGAGCCTCCCTCACCATCTCAGAAGATTTTCTTCTCATATCTTCTGATAACAAATAAGCAACAACTTTTTCCATCTTAAAAGTGGATGTCGTACTCCCAATAGCCATCACCAGGTGATCCCACGAATCTAGCAAAGAACATAATAACAACATACAATGATCCTCTTCATCAATCTTCACACCCATAGATGTTAACTGTGTAATCAACATGTTTAATGCGTTCAAATGATTAGAAACAAACCCTCCTTCCTGCATTCTCAAAGAGTACAACTTCTTCCTCAAGAACAATTTATTCACCAAAGACTTGCCCTGATAAATAGATGCAAGTCTTTTCCACAAGGAAGATGCAGTCTTTTCTTCATGAACCTTCAGAAAAATAGAGTCTGCTAAATAGAGCCTTATCAACCCCTTTGATTTTCTATCTGCAAGGTCCCAATCCTCTTGCTTCATGACTGTAGGCTTCATTCTAGACACAACAATCCAAAGATCACGATCAACCAATAGATCTTCCATTTTAAGTCTCCACAACTCAAAATTGCTGCCATTGAATTTCTCAATTTCAATCTTTCCTGACGTGCTTGCCATCTTAATCTATAACTCGAATTACAAAACTTCTACAAGACTCCCACTGAACAAAAATTGACTCAAAAAACCCAACATATCCACAAGGATAACACAACTGGCCAGGCTCTGATACCACTTGCAAGGAAAGCTAAATGTGGAAACAACTCTCCTAACATCAAAACCTCATGGAAGAATGCAGTGATACTTTTAAATTTTCAATTATAGTCCAATTATGATACACTTCTAAGCAATAACATAAACAAAGAATATAACATACACACATGAACACAATATTTACATGGGAAAACCCTTATGGTAGAAAAACCCACCACACCAAGAGAAGTCACTTTGTATTATAGTAATCGAGATTACATACAAGGATCATACTTATCTTTCTGATGTCAAATTACAACAACAAATTCAATAATCAACCTTGTATAGAACATTCAAGTTGCAATCCTCTCAGAATTACATTCACTGATCACTCATCGAACTGAACATCCATCAAACTATTCATCCAACTGTTCATGCAACCATCGAACCGATCACAATCTTCAATCTCTGAGTATATCCATCATGCCCATGGTCTGTCGATCTTCCTCTTAGTAATGGCCGCAACAATCCAACTGCTAGCGGTTCCCATTCTGCTTCTTTGATTGGTCGTAGACCCACCACATAGGATAGTCATCACTCGGTCAAAGGCGTTCAACCTGTGTTGCATGCCGGTGAGACACTAACCATGTCTCCCGGATGCCACAAAGCTAGATTGTCATTATCGCCAAGAGTCTTCACTATCAGCAAGATGTTATACCGAGTTCACAAGCTACATCGACCTCAACATTCTCATCGGTGAGACAATTGCCATTCGATGAGACATCACACCGAAGTTCCAAAGTCACATAGACGAGTATTCCCATCGGAAATATTATCGTTCTTCGCCAAGAGATCATACCGAACCTTCATGTTATTCTGAAATGTTCAACAACTAGCAAAACTTATTGCTATCGCCAGGAGATTACACCGATGTTCATACCTATCGGTGAGAGAACCAACCATCGGAAAGACTTCTTACCGAGGCTTCCATGTTACCCCAATGAGCATCGGTGAGACAAACATATGTCGCCAAGAGTTCATAACAAAGCCTCCGTGTTACCCCAAAGACTCCAAGTGTAACACTATCGGTGAGACAATCCATATCGATAAGACTTCATATCGAAGCAAGCCTTTTGGCCAAGGGTCTCCCTGATGACTTCGAATGTAAAACTTTCATCGAGACTTTCCATATCGGTAAGACTTCATACCGAAGCATATGAGTTAATCTGATGACTCCAATCACAATGAATCTCCCCGACACCGCTTGTCGCCCAGAGTCTCCCCGATATATGATAAGAATGGCTTGTCATCCAGACCAACCCAGTTGGCAGAAGGTTACACAAAATGCCACAAGTCACAGCGACAACACTAGTCGGCAAGATAGAAGCATTGTCTCGGTAACCTGTACAAACCACAAGGTTACTAAACTGCCAATTGGCCAGACAAAAGGAATAACACACCGACTTGGCTCTTTCAGAGGTTTTAGCCTGTGAGATTGAGGCACATTATCCAACAGTTTGGGCTACTTTAGAGAAAGGTGGCTCTAGATTTCAAAATTGTTCAGTATACACACCCAATGAATACATACAAAGGATTGAATTATGGAAATGGATCTTCAATTTACTCGATATCCTTTGGATCTTGGAGGGTGATTTCTACATGGTAGAAAATAGTGACAATAATAATGGGGCTTGACATAGACTGGAAGGGGAGTGGGAAATACTACTGGCAGAGTTTGAAATATAAAATTAACCTCTTTGATCCTATGGAAAACATGAAAATATATAATAATGGAATATGGTACACCTAGTACAATGCACAAAAAGGTGGGAAGAGGATATACTATAGGCAAGATAGATTCTATGCAAATAGAGAATTTTTCAGCATTGACTCTAGTAATGAATGGTGTAGAGTGAGTGTATATCCATATACACTTTGTTGAATTCACAAGATGACTAAGAGCGGGGTTGAATTAGTTGTACATTTAAATTTCAAAACCCTCCTAAACATTTAGATTACCATCATCTTAATTAACCGAGTATGTGCAGGATCATGATGGGCCAAAAAGTGGCGATATGATGGGTATTTGTAGGGTATGTGGTTGATGACTTTTTTTTAACCCAAAAATGATGAAATGAAAAGGGTTTTAAAAGGAGATTCTCAGCTTTCCACCAATATAAATTATGCTTTTATTTTGAATTTAATAAATATTATTCATTTTCTATTTGAATTACTTGATTAAAGTCCTAATTAATAGACTAATTGAAAAATCTACACTTTCAACAAGAGCACATTTTGGAATCAAAACATGCATCACATTCTATGCTTTGAATACTATAGGATTAAAAATGAAAAATTGAATTTCATGAAGTTTTGACTAAGTTAAGGTGGTCGACATACAGTATTTATATTTTTTAAAAGTTGTAATAAAAATCATAATTAATTATTTACTTGGAAAAAATTACAAAAAATATGCATCACATCTAGACATGAGTCCTCTACTTATTTCTAAAATATTATAAAAAATATTATTATTTTATTGTGGTTAGGGTGGTCAGACAGACACCTACTTCTTTTTTCCCTAAAATTTAAGTACTCGCATTGAAATTTTAAATTTTCACCAAATAGATTTTTTATTTATTTTTAAATAAACCTTGTAGTTTAGAAACTATATTCAATATTCTACATATTCTATTCTTACATATTTTTGAAATAATATAAATAACTTATTCAAATTTTTACATGAATTTTTCTAACTCTGATTTTTCTAAATTTTTTGCCACTTAAGGGCCTGTTTTTTCCATGATGATCCTGCACATACCCAACCCTTAATCTATTAAATTTATTAAGCATGAAAGAAAATAAAAAAAAAATGAAACACATCAACACTATGCACAATAGAACACCATATTTACATGAAAAACCCAAGAAGGGAAAAACCACAGTGAGGATTAGATCACAATATAAACTAATTACAACATGGAATACAAGAGGCTCACTACTAAAGAGATAACTTCCCAAAAGAAAGAAGGGCTCACCACCAAATTATAGAAATTAAGAAAGAAGGATGTTACTGTTATCACCTAGAAATGCACCCTACGCATAGTGATGAAGACTGAGCTTTCTAGTGAAACATGGGATCATTTCAAGGTTGTGGGTCACCTAAGGTTGAAATGAACCTCTAGAGAAGGCCGACCTCCTTTGGGTATCACCTAAACTATCAATTCTTGTAAAGGGAAAAGGGAGAAAGGGTACATAAATTGAAAACTACTCCTGTGGTGATACACTGAATTGATGAGGAATTATGAAATGAAAACAAGATGAACATACACTGGGAAACTTATCTTCAACCATTTCACATACTCAACACAACTTCTTTTAGACTTATGCATCAATCTTAACAGGCTCGATTTACATACACGTCTTAGAAAGGAAAAATAAATTTCACGACTTTAAGGTATGAATGTAGAATTATAAAACACAGTTAAAGGCTTGCATAATCAAAAGTGAAATACAGAAATGAGAGTAGTAAAAACATGAACACTAGCTTCCAAGGTAAACTCTATGATGTATTCCAAATTCTAGTTGAGTTACAAAACATACATTTAGTTGAGAAAGGATTGATAAAAAATCACTAACTCCCTTCAATGCATTATCCGAACTATTTATAAAAAGGAAAAAAATGCCTTATATAAAAAAAAGATCTCGGCCCCTTAGGGCTTACAAAATATCAATCCTTGGGATAGATCTCCCCTTAGATCTTTTGATTAAATTTAATGTTGCACCCTGCATGTCCATGTCGGTGAAGAGTCACCCTTGGAGAAGCCTTCAGATCTTTCGCAGCTACCGCATTCATTTCTGATCCTCGTGCCCTCCTTGAACCTCTTCGGCCAAGCGCTTTGAATGCTCCTCAAGTTAGAATAGATACACGTTGCTTTTCATTCCGTTGATGTTCTTCATCTTGGTCAGACTGCCACGGCTCACTTTTAGATATCTCTGATTGGTCGGGTATATTCCACACAGATTCTTCAGTAGTCAAAAGCCCATTCAGTCAGAATCACATCTTGATGAGACACTGGAAGTGTCTCACTGATGCAATTATGCCCCTTTGAAGCTATCAACATAACATGACACTGTCGATGATATTTTTTATCGAGCTCGCAAAGTCATACCGATATCATTGAAAACATCTGCTAGACACCCTTTCTTTCACTGAGACATCATGAAAAACTCCCCATTCTATCAAAGAGACTTATTAGGTTAGTGAGATATCATGTCAGGCTACTTTCCTTAAACCCACTAATTCACCTCGGCAAGACCATGTTGGGTCGACAAGACTTCATAGTGAAGCCTTCAACCCCTTGGCGAGCTCCAATTCCACTTCAGCCATAGATTGCTCGATCGGTGAGACCTTCAATCGACCTCCTCTTAATTCTCTGAGCTCTACATTTCCTTCGGAAAGACCATGGCAAGTCAGGAAGACTTCATAGTGAGGTCCACCAGTCATACCAATTCGCGCTTCCGTCTTCGATGAGCTCCTTCATGTCGATGAGACATCCCTTCTTCACCCAAAATTCACACCGAGGTCCTCTCTTTCACCGAGTTGTTCACTGATCGGCAAGACATCACCGGGTCGGGGAGACCCTTCAGCGAGCTCATTTCGGTCACCTCGAGCTCCTTTCATGTCGGTAAGACTCTCCATCTGTTGGCGGGACTTCTTGCTGAATTCATTATCTTTTGGCAATCTTACTTCATTTCGGGGAGACCCCCAACCTTCGACAAGACATTATGCCGAAGGTGAAATCCTTTGGAGAACTCGCTATCAGTGAGACCATTTGTTGTCGGCAAGACTTCAAGGTGAAGTCCTCAACTCTTGGCGAGGTCAGCTTGCTTTCGGTGGGACCTTACCGGGTCGGCAAGACCTCACCCTAACCTCCTTATTCTTTCGGCGATCTCTTTTTATTTCGGGGCAATCACTAACGGTCGGAGAGACCTCTCTCCAAACTCCCTCTTCTCTCCCTGCTAACATCTCCTTTCGCTGAGACTCCCCTCGATCGGTGAGACTTCATACCAAAGGAAAAACCTTATGTCGATGGTGAAATCCCCTTCGATGAGACTTCGATCGTTCGTTGAGACCTCGCAGCGATATCCTCATTTCTCCCCAAGCCCAAACTTGTTTCGGTAAGACCTTTTTGGGTTGGGGAGACCTCATGGTGAAGGGAAAACACTACATCGAGCCCCCATTTTTTTTTGGCAAGACCACCCTCGGCCGGGGAGACATCTCCTCGAAAAATATGACCATTCACTAAGCTGTTATCTTGTCGCCGAAACTTTGGCCTATCGGTGAGACCCTTTGCCGAGCAAACTACGGTCTCCCCGAACTCGCATCTTTCGGCCAGACTACCTATTTGTTGTCGGGACTCATGCTAAACTCCTCCATTCTCTCTGAGCTCTCATCAATTTTCTAAGACTCCCACCAGTCGGTGAGACATTTCAGCGGGCTCCCTATCCTTTTAGAAATGAGTTCACTTTTCTTCGGTCGGGGAGACATCACCAACTCGGCAAGACCTTTCGCCGATACCTGCATCCTTTTTCTGAGACTACCTTCTTCGATGAGACTTGACCCGATCGGTAAGACCTTAGACTGAAGATGGATCTCATGGCGATGATTCCTTCACTCAGCGAGAGCCCCTTTTTGGTCGGCGAGACATTTTGAAGGTCTTGGCAACTCTCTCCTTAGAGGGTTTTCATGCCAAGCTTGATCGAGGCAGACCTTCCAACTATGTTCTTCATGACCTAGCACCAGATGCATGATTCAACCCTTGATGCAAATGACCCACCTGGCCCTTTAGAACTTCTAAAACATAATTTTCCCAACTAACCCAGCCCGTAGGTGAAAATTGGGCAACATTTCTGGCAACCTCAGCTGGGTGTTTGCCTGCTAAACATAGAAACCAGTAGCCAAAACTCTTCCATTGGGTATGGAGTCATTAGGAAGCTCAGAAAAATTAAAACATCAACTTTGCACATAGCTCAAACGCTTGAGACCTATAGAACACAACAGGTTGCCAAAACGACAAAACAGGAGAAAAATGAAAAGAGACTATTTACTGTGCTGGAACAACACTTATGGAAAACATAAAACCTAACCTAATATGTACAATAGAGGAACTTCATTAGACTTGAAAATAAGGCTTAAGGTGTATCTCGACTGGAATAGGGAGCACTTCCCCTTCTGTTGTAGCCAATTGATAAGCATTGTGCTCCTTACAGTCTTTGATAATAAATGGGCTTGTCCACATGTAAAACTTGGTGTGATGGCCTAGCCTGCTTTTTAGAACATCCCATTTGAGCACGAGGTCTCTCGCCTTAAAATATTTTGTTGTATCCCTTCTATCAAATGTTTTCTTTGTTTGGAGCTGATGATACTCCAAATCCTTCATTGCTTTGTCCCTTAATTCTTTGAGTTCCATGAGCTCTACATATCTCACATACATTGGGTCCTATTCCTCAAGCATCTCCAACTGGAAAACAATATCAAGAGCTCGAAGCTCTACAGACAAAGGAAATATTGCCTCTCTTCCATAGACTAACATGTATGGTGAGTTAGCAATAGACCTCTTGGGAGTCACCCTGTCTGCCCATAGTGCATACTTCAAATTAATGTGCCAGGTCCTTTGATTATCCTCCATTGTTCTTTTGATAATCCTGATGAGATTCTTATTTGTGCTTTCAGCTAAACCATTACCCTAAGGGTAATAACTTGAAGATATATTCAAATGAATGCCCTATTTAACGGCACAGTCAGTTACTCTTAGACTTACAAATGCTAGAGCATTATCAAATATGATAGAGTTAGGAACTCCAAATATGGTAACTATATCTTCATAGAAGCTCAAAATTGAAGATTCTTTTGCTTCTTTCAATGCAGCTGCTTCTGCCCACCTTGTAAAATAGTTAGTGGCTGTAGGTACCCACTTGTGACCAGCACTGCAAGGTGGATTTATTGGCCCAATGAAATCAATGCCCCATCTCATGAAGGGATGCTCTACTTGAATTGGATGCAGGGGCATGGCAGGCAACTGTTCCTTTCCTGAAAATAGAGCACAGTTGATACACTTTCTTGACCAGGCATATGCATCTTTGAACAAGCTGGGCCAGTAGTAACCAGCTCTCATGATTTTTCAAGCAGTAGTTCTTAAGGAAAAGTGACCTCCCGCAGCTCCATCATGAAACTCATGAAGTACCTTCTCAATTTGATGACTGTCAATGCATCTTAATAGGACACCATTAAGATCCATTTTAAAAAGAACATTGTTTACTAGCACATACGGTATGGACTGCAATCTAAAGTATCTTCTTTTAGCTCTGTTTAATCCTAATGGGAATTCACCAATTTGTAGAAATTGGGTCATATCTTGAACCCAATTAGTTATCCCCATAGGCACATCATCTTGAGCATTCTGAAACTCATTTGTATTAGTAAACACAACATCCTTTTCTAATTCATTTTTACTGCTTGACCCTATAGTAAGCTGCTCACAAAGACCTTTACCTCTAACCAGTTTGGTGATCTTAATATCTACATCATACTCCATGACCTTGGTGATCCATCCTACTCTTTTTTCATTCAGATCTTTATTCAATAAAAATTCCTTCACACTTGATTGTGCCACCAGCATATGAATCTTATTATTTGACACTAGAGGTTTAAACTTCTTTAGGCTTCTGATCACAGCAAGGACATGTTTCTCAACAAAAGTATACCTCTCTTCATAATCAGTAAGTACTTGGCTAAAGAAAGCTATGGGATATTCTAAGTTATCACTATTTTTCTGAACCAACATGGCAGAGATTGAACTACTGCTACCAAAAGTGTACAAAAAGAAATCTTTAGAGAAATTTGGATTTACCAATGTCAGGGCAAACGCTAAAGCCTCCTTGATTTCTTCAAAACTACGCCTTGCCTCCTTTGTCCAACTGAAAACCAAGCTCTTTTTGAGCATGGCAGTCAAGGGTTGTAGCAAATTTACAACATCAGGGATAAATCTTCTCAGAAAGTTAATCCTCCTCAAAAAGCTTTGCAATCCCTTCTTATGATTGGGCAATGGCAGTTCAAGTATAGCTTTGACTCTTTCCGGATCAATGGTAACTCCATCCTTTGATACTATATGGCCTAACAATCTACCTTCATGAACTGCAAAAATACTTTTCGCAGGATTAAGGGATATCCCAAACTCCCTACATTTCTCAAAAACTTACTTGAGATGTGACAAATTTTCATCAACATTCTTAGAATAAACTGTTATATCATCTAAATAAACCAACAAAAATGTTTGGATTAAACTCTAAAATGCCATATCCATGGCCCTTTGAAATGTGGCACCAGCATTAGATAAACCAAAAGGAATCCTTTTGTATGCCATAGTGCCCCACCTTGTTGCAAAAGTAGTTTTGAACTGATCTTCCTCCTTAACCAGCACCTGATTATAGCCCGAAAAACAATCTAATAAGGAAAATCTTTTAGAACCAGCAACTACTTGTAAGATTTGTTCCATGGAGGGCAGCAGGTAATGATCTTTCAAAGATGCTCAGTTAAGATCCCTAAAGTCTACACAAAGTCTTATCTCACCGCTCTTTTTTCTAACCGGAACAAGGTTAGAAACCCATAAAGTGTGCTTAATAGGAAAGATGATACCCCCCTCAACTAGTTTGGTCAGCTCTTTAATCATTAAGGGCTCAAGCTTAGGATTCACAGGCCTTTGTTTCTATCTAACTGGCTTAGCATTAGGTTCTAACTCAATTGTGTGATGAGCAATATGGGGATCAAACCCTTTCAAATATGAGTACTCCCAAGCAAAGACATCACGAAAATCTTGGCATAAGGCAACAAAAGCTTGTTTATCTTCATGTGAACAAATTTTTCCTATCTTAAGGAGTTTACCTTTGAAAATCTTTAGTTCTTTATAATGCTCTTGTTTGACTTGCAAGCTAGCTTTACCCTTTCTAAGCTGGTCGTCAGTGTTGAAAATTGACTCTAAGGTAACAAGACCCTTGGGTAACTTATTTGTCTTTAGCTGTATGACCTGATCATCATACTGTTGCTTGAGTTTTGCTTGATTAACCATGGAGAACTGATCTTCTTAGAGCAAAAAGGAAAGAATATGTTCATCACTATTAAAAACTTGCCAGTGAATGTTGTTATCAGGAATTGATGGCTTGACTACAACCTTTACATACTACTGTACTTTCTCTTTTCTAATGTCACCTAGGATATCAAACTGTGCCCCAATGGTTGCAAGCCTATCAACATGCTTGTTTTGGTTCCTTGGAATAGACACTAGGTTAAAGGCATCAAATTCCTCAATCATATTCCACACTCTATTTTTATAAGACTTTAGTGTGTCATTTTTAGCAACATTCAGGCCTTTTATTTGATTGACAATCAACTCACTGTCCCCATAAACTTTCAAACAGGTTATTCCTCTCTTTCTTTCCCACTCAAGACCTTGAACAAGGCCCTCATACTCAACAATATTATTAGAACATGCAAAAGCAAAACAAAAAGCTGAAAAGTACTTATCGCCTTGTGGAGAAATGAACATTGCACCTCCGCCTGCTCCATTCTTGCTTCTAGAACCATCAAAATACATCTCCCATAATTTATTCTGCTACTCAAACTAACTTTCTGCACTTCTCTCGAGATTTGGCAGTTTTGTCCCAACTTCATGCAATACATAATTGCCCAGACCAACATCTTGAATAAGTTCATTTGGATTATCAACCATGTTCTCAGCTGCCCATTCATTTAGGAGTACCTCATGTACACTCATAGCTGGTAGCTCTTGTGCTGCAGCAAGTTCAGTATCCTCTAAAATAATAGAATTAACATTTATAGCAGATGGCACATAAGGTTCGATGTGATCCTTGGCAAGGGACTCAGAAGTTATAGTTACCTTAGTACCATACCTGGTCCTAAAAATCATATGGGACCAATCTGAAGATAAATACCCTCCAATTTTAGCTATGAAGTCTCTAGACAAGCATAAAGCAAAAAAAAGGAGGCAAATCTATGACAAACACATCTTGTGGGATTGAAAAATTGGGACAGGCATGTAGTGTGAGATTCAGATTTTTAATAACACCTATAGTGTTCACTGCTGTCCCATCCAATTGAAGTACTCCTTTCTCTAATGGCTGGTATTGTAAACCTAGCTAGTCTGCAATATTTTTTGGCATTACTGAACTGCTAGCCCCACTATCAACCATGTAATTGTGCCCCAATTTATTCCCCACTATTAATGAAACATAGAAAGGAGGGGGCTTGACACCACTACTTTGTTGTGTGGTGGTATCCAAAGGTGCATTGGTTAAAACTGACTTTGTTTGGCCTAAATAGACTTCATTTGGAAAATTTGAACTAACTGGATTTGATAAGGCCAACTGTAGCAAATTGATTTGACCAAGGATTGCTAAAGAATCCCACATTGAAATTGAAACATTCATTTTTTTCATACTTTCAACAATGTTGAAAGGTGTAGATATATTTACCTTTGGTTGCATCTTTACAACAGCATGGTCAGGTTGCACTTGACTTGAGGATGAAGCATGTAAAGGCTGCTCCTTACAAGTGTCATGACCTTGCTGCAAAGTGTGTGGTACTTGCTGATTTGATGGACTAGCAACTACTTTATCTTTGTTTTTTGCTTGTTCTATTTCAAAAGCCCTCTTCTTGGCTCTGGTATTAGCAGCAATAGATGTGTCATCTTGGTTCACTCCACAAAATTCTTCTCTCTCCCAATTCAAGAGAGTTGAATCATTTGCAAGTTGATCCTGCTGTTGCGAATACCCCTCCTTAGGAAAATATTGCACACCTACAACATTTTGCACCATAAGAGCTTGGTTGATCACACCATTAGAGCACGTAGCTTGATTATGTGGCTGATTACACGGATAACACCATTCATAATCTGTGGCCAAATTTTTTTGAACAGGAACAAGCTCTTTGAAAGCACTAATTGGAGCTACATTGTAGGCCTGAAAAGGTCTTGTGGCAACATTTTGTCTTGAGCCTTGGTAATTACCTTGATACTGTTGTCTATTCCCCTGAAATTGTTGTTGTTGACCTTGAAAAGGCTGACTTGAGGCCTAATTCTGCTACTGATAAGGCCTAGAATAAGACTGTTATTTTTTCAAGTTCACCAACTTGTTACCAATAGTCTGTAAGAGAATTTTGATGTCTTGTAACTCTTGTGATGAGCCTAAAGCAACACTTTCTTGTTTATCAACAGATGGAACAACAGCTGGTAGCATTGGTATAGCTGGTAGAGGTGTAAAAGGAGGTATTTGCAAAAGGATATTTGCATGAATCTCTGGAAATATAGGCATTGGTGGCCTACGAGCAAGTTTACCAACCTGTATTAGGTCATTTTCAGCTCTGATTGCTATTTCAAAAGCATCTGGTAGAGAAACCCCTCCCATTGATTGTATCATAACAACTATATCATTGTTAAGAGCCCTCCACTGTTAAGAGCCCTCAAAAAATACAAAAAATGCATACTCTGGAGGTGGCCTCACCGTTGCAGGGATTCTATCCCAAGTTCTTTGAAATCTGAAGTTGAAGTCATTCATCTACTCTTGTGGAGCCCTATTTATTGTAGTCAATTGTTCCAACAAGGACAAATTATCAGACCTGTCTTGAAATTGTTTATGCAACTTGTCTCCAAATTCATCCCATGTTGCAATTAAACTAACTGGTAAGCCCCTATACCATTGTATAGCTCTTCCTTTCAGTGAAGCAGCCAATAATCTCACAGTAACATCCTCTTGGGTTATGTGATGGACTATGCATAATGAAGCGACATCTTGCATATGTTCAATCAGGGTAGTTTGATCTTCTCCCGTGAAAGTTGGCATACTCTTCAAAGCTGCCATTGGAATGTCATTGTGTTGTGCCAAGTTCAAGGGGCTCCCTCCGTTAAAAGCAACAAAGGGTTGATTCCTTAGAGTGGCCATTGGGGGTGGCTAAGGTGGATTTACTGGTACTCTAGATGAAACCAAAAATGAAACAACAATGTGTGATCCCCCAGATGGAGGGGTAAACTGAGTTCTTCTAGAATAGATAACTGTTGTTCCTCACCTTTCTATTGCTCTACCTTGTCTTCTTGGTGGTGACAACTGCGAATATTTGAAAGGACCTGAGCTACTTGTTTGAAATCTTCTCATAAACTATGGAAGGCATTGATTTATGGAGTTCTTCCTCTTTATGGAGTCGCCAAGTATGCCAAATGACTTCTATAAAGTCTGGGACTTGCTGGTTGCATACTAAACCAAAAATTCAATCTAATTTTTGTCTAACTGGGTGAGCCAAAAACTGTTATCACCTAGAAATGCACCCTACGCATAGTGATGAAAACTGAGCTTTCTAGTGAAACATGTGATCATTTCAAGGCTGTGGGTCACCTAAGGTTGAAATGAACCTCTGAAGAAGGCCAAACTCCTTTGGGTATCACCTAAACTATCAATTCTTGTAAAGGGAAAAGGGAGAAAGGGTACATAAATTGAAAACTACTCCTGTGGTGATACACTGAATTGATGAGGAATTATGAAATGAAAACAAGATGAACATACACTGGGAAACTTAACTTCAACCATTTCACATACTCAACACAACTTCTTTTAGACTTATGCATCAATCTTAACAGGCTTGATTTACATACACATCTTAGGAAGGAAAAATAAATTTCATTACTTTAAGGTATGAATGTAGAATTATAAAACACAGTTAAAGGCTTGCATAATCAAAAGAGAAATACAGAAATGAGAGTAGTACAAACATGAACACTAGCTTCCAAGGTAAACTCTATGTTGTATTCCAGATTCCAGTTAAGTTACAAAACATACATTTAGTCAAGAAAGGATTGATAAAAAATCACTAACTCCCTTCAATGCATTATTTGAACTATTTACAAAAAGGAAAAAAATGCCTTATATACAAAAAAGATCTCGGCCCCTAAGGGCTTACAAAATATCAGTCCTCGGGATAGATCTCCCCTTAGATCTTTTGATTGAATTTAATGTTGCACCCTGCATGTCCATGTCGGTGAAGAGTCACCCCCGGAGAAGCCTTCAGATCTTTCATAGCTACTGCATTCATTTATGATCCTTGTGTCCTCCTTGAACCTCTTCGGTCGAGCGCTTTGAATGCTCTTGAACTCATAACAGATACACGTTTCTTTTCATTCCGTTGATGTTCTTCATCATGGTCAGACTGCCATGACTCGCTTTCATATCTCTCTGATTGGTCGGGTATACTCCACGTAGATTCTTCGGTGGTCAAAAGCCCATTCAGTCAGAATCGCATCTTGTTGAGACACTAGAATTGTCTCACTGATGCGATTATGCCCCTTTGAAGCTATTGACATAACATGACACTGTCGATGAGAGTTTTTATCGAGCTCGCAAAGGCATACAGATATCACTGAAAACATCGGCCAGACACCCTTTCTTTTGCTGAGACATCATGAAAAACTCCCCATTCTATCGGAGAGACTTATTAGGTCGGTGAGATATCATGTCAGACTACTTTCCTTAACCTCACTAATTCACCTCGGCAAGACCATGTTGGGTCAACAGGACTTCATAGTGAAGCCTTCAACCCCTTGGCGAGCTCCAATTCCACTTCGGCCAGAGCTTGCTCGATCGGTGAGACCTTCCACCGACCTCGTCTTTATTCTCTGAGCTCTACATTTCCTTCGGCAAGACCATGGCAAGTCAGGAAGACTTCATAGCGAGGTCCACCAGTCATACCGATTCCCGCTTCCATCTTCGATAAGCTCCTTCATGTCGGCAAGACATCCCTTCTTCACCCAGACTTCACACCGAGGTCCTCTCTTTCGCCGAGTTGTTCACTAGTCAGCAAGACATCACCGGGTCGGGGAGACCCTTCAACAAGCTCATTTCAGTCACCCTGAGCTCCTTTCATGTCAGTAAGACTCTCCATCTGTTAGCAGGACTTCTTGTCAAATTCATTATCTTTTGGCGATCTTACTTCATTTTGGGGAGACCCCCAACCTTCGGCAAGACATTATGCCGAAGGCGAAATCCTTTGAAGAACTCGCTATCGGTGAGACCCTTTGTTGTCGGCAAGACTTCAAGGTGAAGTCCTCAACTCTTGGTGAGCTCAGCTTGCTTTCGGTGGGACCTTACCGGGTCGGCAAGACCTCACCCTGACCTCCTTATTCTTTTGGTGATCTCTTTTCATTTCGGGGCAATCACTAACGGTCGGCGAGACCTCTCACCGAACTCCCTCTTTTCTCCCTGCTGATGTCTCCTTTCGCTAAGACTCCCCTCAGTTGGTGAGACTTCATACCGAAGGAAAAACCTTATGCCGATGGTGAAATGCCCTTCGGTGAGACTCTGATCATTCGTTGAGACCTCGCAGCGATATCCTCATTTCTCCCCAAGCCCAAACTTGTTTCGGTAAGACCTTTTTGGGTTGGGGAGACCTCATGGTGAAGGGAAAACACTATACTGAGCCCCCCTTTTGTTTTGGCAAGACCACCCTCAGTCAGGGAGACATCTCCTCGAAAAATATGACCATTCACCAAGCTCTTATCTTGTCACTGAAACTTTGGCCTATCGGCCAGACCCTTTCCTGAGCACACTACGGTCTCCCTGAACTTGCATCTCTCGGCCAGACTACCTGTTTGTCGCTGGGACTCACGCCAAATTCCTCCATTCTCCCCGAGCTCTCCTCAACTCACTGAGACTCCCACTGGTCGGTGAGACATTTCATCAGGCTCCCTATCCTTTCGACGATGAGTTCATGTTTCTTCGGTCGGGGAGACATCACCAACTCGGCAAGACCTTTCGTCGATACCTGCATCCTTTTGCTGAGACTGCCTTATTCGATGAGACTCGACCCGATCCGTAAGACCTTAGACCAAAGATGGATCTCATGGTGATGATGCCTTCACTCAGTGAGAGCCCCTTTTTGGTCGGCGAGACATTCTAAAGGTCTTGGTGACTCTCCTTAGAGGGTTTTCATGCCAAGCTTGATCGAGGCAGGCCTTCCAATTATGTTCTTCATGACCTAGCACCAAATGCATGATTTAACCCTTGATGCAAATGACCCACCTAGCCCTTTAGAACTTCTAAAACATATTTTTCCCAATTGACCTAGCCCATAGGTGAAAATTGGGCAACAGTCACAATAAGAAATCCATCTCAAAGCAATAGAAAAATATACCACAACATCATCAATACATTTGCGGTCCTTCTAAAGGTTGTAGACACATTCTTCTCACTACTTCATGTAGTCTAACTCATTAAAGACCACATTGCACTTCAAAAATTCTCACTTCACAATTTTTCAATTCATGTCACACACACTACGCACACATCCTCCATCAATACAACACTCTTTTATACCATTTTCAACCTTGAAAACATTTTGCAAGGTATGATATGCACCTCAACCATGCAAATTCAAATTAGGTTGAAACTAAGCATTCCCACGGTGGAAAGGAATGAATTAACACCACACCATATCTTAACTTAGACCCAAATAATTTGTATATTCCATTCCACACTTCCACAATCATCGAAGCAAATCCAAAATTAGTGTAAACAACCAAGGTCAATCGAACCTATGTAAACACCATTATCATTTATGAACATGCTTCCTTTTATCCTACGACAACTCTTGGAAAACATACATCACTTGAACATAATCTAAAATATTCCACAAATACCCTAAAATACAACAAATTACTTTGCAACAACTTTCACCTGAAGAATGTACACACTCAATACACTCAAGAAAAATTTCCATACACTATAACTCAAGAAATCAACTTGTGAAGCACAAAACATGAACAAATTTAATTAAAGCTAGACATGAATATTATTAGTACACTTTCAAAGCCACAAGACTAGAAACCAAAGTGCAAAGAAATGTACAGAAAAAATATTTCTCCTAAAAATCACTACAACATACAATTCACACATTGATGAACACAACTTTCTCTACACAATGACCCAAACCAAGAAATTCTAGAGATAGAAACTCTAAACACCTCTAACAAACATACCTGAATCACTCAAGCAAACCTTCAACAGAAAAGAAATTTGGAACAAAACTAGAACACCACTATATACCATAACACATTGTTTCCTCTTTTATTCAAACTTTCTCAAAAGCACTTAGAAACCAAGAACTAGAGACACATACTCATCATATTCAACACTCTCTCATCGCCACTAAACCAACTACAAAAATACAAGTCAAATATATATCCATAATCAAAGCTTATCAAAGCAACACTAGAGTTTGACACCAGTAACACTTACTAATGAAAACATAATCCAACTAATCAAAGCATCACCATAAAAAACCTTCTCAAAGAAATCAATAACAACACAAGCATAAGCATGTTGTTATCAATGACAATACCAACTATTCATACTTGCAACAATCTCCCCCTTTTTCAATAATGGCAACACATGATGTGAAAAACCACCAATAACAAATATAACAACTCTAATCACCAAAACACTTCTCCATTCAACTCTTTCTCTTTTATCTTTCTCTCACTTGGCTACATTATGCACATTATTCTCTCCCCCTTTGTTAATCGATCCTTTTTTTCACATTTCTTTCTCTGCCCCTTTGGCATCAATGGCAAAGGGAAACACATATGCATCTCTTTTCCCATTTGACACCGAACATATATACTTTCTCTGTTGACTGATTTGTAACTACATTTTCCTTTTACTGCTTGACATACCCCCTTAGGAGCACACAACAAACTACATGAGTAATTTACTCCTCCTAATTGTAGCAACCTACAAAGCCACTACTTACTCCCCCTAAGAGGTAGCCTCCAACATCAGTAAAGAACAAAGAATGAATCTTGAAATACACTAGACTAATGCATGTCCTTATGAATCTAGTTGAAAGGAGGGCCAATAACCCCTAGCTTCTCCCAAAGATACTCAAAATTATCCTTAGGAAGAGCCTTAGTGAACACATCAACAACTTGATGCTTTGTAGGTGCATTCTCAAGCTTCGCCTCAATATCTACAACCCTCTCTCTCAAAAAGTGATACTAGATTGAGATAAGTTTTATCCTTGATTGCATTACTAGATTCATTGAAATGTTAATAGCACTTGTATTATCACAAAATATAGAAATTGGTTCATCATATACCACCCTGATATCCTTCAAGGTTTGTCTCATTAACATCAACTATGTGGAACAAGATATTGCTACTATATATTCTGCCTCTCTAGTAGATAAAGAAACTGAATCTTGCTTATTTCTTAGCCAGGACACCAATATGCATCCAAGAAAAAATGCACCTCCACTTGCACTTTTCTAGTTATCCACACAACCTGCCCAATCAAAATCTGTATAAGCACTCAAAGATAAATAAGTATCCTTTGGATGCCACAAACCATGTCCAAGAGTTCCCTTCAAGTACCTAAATATCCTCTTTCCTATTGCAACATGTGACTCTCTAGGATCTTCTTGAAATCTAGCCATAATAAAAACTACATGCATGATATCAAGTCCAATATTAGCTAGATATAACAGTGCTCCAATCATTTATCTATACTTGCTTTGATCAACCTTTGGAGATTCATCATTCTTACTTAGCTTGCATCCTATAACCATAGGAGTACATATTGGTTTAGAATCTTCCATTCCAAACTTCTTCAACATTTCCTTGACAGACTTTGATTGTGAAATGAATATAACTTTTATAGTTTGATTGTTTTGCAACCCAAGGAATAAATTAATCTCCCACAACATGGACATCTCAAACTAATTTTGCATCTCTTCTACAAACTTATTTCACATAGCTTCATTTCCTCCAAAGATTATATCATCAACATACACAACCACAATCAAGATTTGATATTTTTCAACTTTGAAATAAAGATTACTATCTACAATATCTCGATTGAATCCTTGTTGTATCAAGTACCTATCCAACCTTGCATACCAATTTTCAAGAGCTTTATTCAATCCATATAGTTCTTTATTCAATTTGCAAACCATACCTTGTTTGTCTAATAACTAAAATCCTTCTATTTTTTCAATGTATAATTCTTCCAATTCACCAATCAAGAAAGAAAACTTCACATCCATATGATATACATTGAAATCATTGTGTGCTATAAAAGACAGAAACATCCTAATAGCTTCCATTCTTGCCACTGAAGAAAATGTCTCCTCAAAATCTATTCCTTCTGCTTGTGAGTAGCCCTTATAATCAAGCCTAGCCTTGTTTTTTGCTACTTCTCTATTCTCATTCATTTTATTCTGGAATACCTACTTAGTTCCAATCACATTCTTATTTGTTGGTCTTGTGACAAGTTCACAAGTCTAATTCTTCTCAATCTGCATTAGTTCTTCTTCCATAGCCTTGATACAATACTCATCCTTGCATGCTTCAATCACTATGTTAGGGCTATAAAAATCTAATGTTTTTACATGTTGTTCATTCTCATAAATTTCCAGATTGGTCTTACCTTGTGCGCAATTTTCCCTCTTGATGACATTTTGCTTGCATTTTTCCCTATTGCCCCTTTGAATCCATCAAGTTATGCATTTTTCATGTCATGGTCCATATTGACATAGGTTTGTCTAGGTCTCCCCGACCTATGTTGCTTGTCTGTTAACATTTGTTGCTGCAGGAATCGGTAGGACTTTTTCATTGTTGCAGACTGGCATTTACCTATGGGTGGCTATCGGCATGACATTCGTGCTGTTTCGGTGACCGAGGATGAACTTATCGGTGTGAGATCTTTCATCGATGTTGGTCTCGGCGAGTGACCTTCAGTTTCACTGACACCACGCATGGGGTTTCTATCGAGTAGCTTTCGGTGAGAGTTTATCTTCGATACAACGTCATGGCGAAACTCCCTTGTCTTGCCGACTGATACGATGGATGAGATTTTCGGCAAGAGTTATGATATCGATATAAGTCTTGGCGAGCCTATCGGGTCTTGCCGACAATACAAAATGGTTTTCTTTCGGTGAAGGGTTACCATTCTCTTGACGAACAGGTGTGAGCTCAGGTGTTTTGGTATGACAAAAAATAATCTACAAGATGTATTGCGGATAGTTGGAAGTTATAGCGACATACATGGGGAAACTCGGTGAGAGATAGTGATATCGGTAGGAGGTCTCAGTGAGTGACCTTCGGTCTCGCCGATGGAAAACAAGAGGATCCTTGTCGACGTAAGAATTTCCTTGTCTCGGCAACTGGGAAATAGCATTATGGAAGATTTTCAACATAACAATTGTATTCTCTATATGGTCTCCCCGATATCAGAAGGTTACAGTGATTGTGAATGAAGCAAAAGGAGCACGTCGGTATAAGTATTCTTGTGTCCCAATGACAGGTTTGATTATGAAGGCTATCGATAACATTTTGGGATTCTCTGTGAGATGTCTCACCGACATCACAGAGTCAAGGCGAAGCAGAAAAAACATGGGATGGTTAAGCGATTGAATTGCCTTCAGCATAGTTAGTGATATGTCTCACCGACTGTGTCACTGATGAATAACATAAATACAAATCTTGTGGCCGACATGTAAATTGTTAAAATAACCATTGTTGGCCGACTTGATTGGAGCCTGAATTCTGTGGAGGGACGACATGATATTTCATAATGATTTATTTTCTTATGCTGGTGTATAAATAGGCATTTTGTAATTGTAAAGAGGGACCAGATTAGATATTTGATACAATGCAAGTAGATACAGTAGAATAAAGTTATTAGATCAGAGACTATTGTTGTATGATTTCAGAATGGAGGTATTTATGAAAATCAGTTGATGTTGCTGCATTTTTCTGGTGCCAATTATTTGTTGAATCTAATGAAAATATTGCTAAGTTGTCTCCAAGATGGATTCTTTCTGATTTTTTAAATTGATACAACAAGTTTGTATTCAATTTATCAGTGTGCATTTGCTATACTTGTGTGATTGATTGATTGGTTCTTTCAAGTAAAGACTAAATCCTTTTAGTTAATCATAGTAATCAGAGAGATTCATTTGGATTATTCGAGTAGAGCTTAGTAATTACATAATTGCATGTTTATACAAGTTGTAAATAGAATATATGCCAGATAATTTGAGTTTTCTTCAGTGAAGTGTTGCTCATCCTGATCTCATTTGACTCCGCATACCCAATAAGGCACTGGTCTCTATATTTCATCATTTTGAACTCATTCAATTTCTTTATATCTATTAATTCAGCGATTTAAGATTTAGAACAACATAGTGCTACTGCTTTCAAGCTTGATTTCATTTGTTCACTTCCATCTACCATTGTGGACAAACCATTGTGCGAGAAAGATAATCATAAGTCAAGTCTTCTTTATTCAAAGAGGTACACCCGCCCAAGGTTTAGCAACACCTAAAGAGTAGAAGGTTGAATTCTCCTGACCTTGTCTATTACCCTAAAGTGTATCAAGAGATTAGCAGTCTCTTGAGGCTTTCAGCCTACATTTTTGAGAGCTAACACACTATTTTAGGTTCAACTTCAGAGATTAAACATATGTTTACTTGTTCTTTAGTTATAGCATCCTTTCTTCTTGTCAACACACCCTTTTTGAAGATTCTTCTTCTTTAATCTAAGCTTCTTTCTCCTTTCCTTCATCTCTTCCATTTTCTCTATAAGAGGATTCATTTGATTCATATCCATCTATCACCATAGAATTCTTCTATAAGTCTCCATCCACATTGACACTTTCACTCTCAACAATCTTCACTAGCCTCTTATTATAGCACCAGTAAGCTTTTCTTCTTATAGAATATCCAGGGAAGATACCTTCATTAGATCTTGTATCAAGCTTTCCTAATTTCTCTTCATCTCTTCTGATATAGCACTTGCTTCCAAACACTCTGAAGTATTTGATAGTGGGAATCCTTCCATACCATAATTCATGGGGATTCCTTGCACTATTTATTCTTGCTTTAACTCTATTAAGAATGTATACAACAATCTAAATTAGTTCTCTCTAGTAGACATTAGGTGGGTTTCCTCTTTCATCATTGTTCTTGTAGCTTCTTGATCAGTCCCATTCTTTATTTCAACCACTATATTTTTCTGAGGATGTTGAACACCCAAAATAATGATAGGGGGAGTGAATCAATATTCCTTTAAACCAATTAAACATAATCCATCCAATTAACATAATAGAAATAACTACAACAATGTAAGAAAGAATGAATACAACCATATAATCACATTACACATGAACACCAATATTTTTACAAGAAAAACCCAAAAAACAAAAAACCATGATGAGGGTTAGCTCACAATATAATATATTCGGATATAAGATATTACATAAAGGCTCACAACTAGGACACACTATCTAGAAAAAGGCTCACAACCCACTAAAAAAGAACAAAGAAGCATTGACAATACTACCTATTGGAATTGATATAATAACATATATCATATACCAAATTATGATTCCAATGAAGTACAAGATGATCTTTGCACTCATCTAAATCAATAATCTTCTATGTTCACATTCTACTCCATACTCTATCACACACATGTACCATCATCTATGCTTCTCATCAGATGGTCAAGGAAGGAAAATATTATGATATTTATGAACTCTTGTGGCGACAACTATTGGAAAATATACACAAAACCAAGGAATCTCGTTACAAAATTTGGTATGGTACTTTTATCATTTGTCTCATGTTTTATTTCATGAAATAAATTCCTTGTTTTAAGAATGTGTTCTAGAAAAAGAATATTCATGTTGCACATCAAATAAAGGATCGTATTTGTATCTTTCCAAATGACACTCAATGCAAAACAATCTTTTGGGGTTTCTTTAAAACCTTCCAGAGTGAAATGAAAAAGAGAGACAAAATACCCTCACAAGTTGTGTAGAAGTATATAAATGAAATCACTTTTATGGTGGAAAAATGTAATTGTTACATGGAAGTAGTTGAATCAATAAATTCATGGATTACAAGGATGTCCTATGAACTTACTAGATATAATTGGATTGCATATGTTGATATATTACTCAAAAAACCCAAGGATCCTCTATTGAAATATTTGGTAAATATGATGAAATAAGCAACAAACAAATTAAGGAGAGGGTAGAAGAAAAATAAAAGAAGAATGTGGAAATATGGTGTCTGAGCTGAAAAATATGTTTGGGACTCCTGAGAGTTCTAAGGAAGCATCTCATACCACCACTGCTATGCCAATCCCTAGAAAGACAACTAGGTCTACTTCTACCACTACCACAACATCTGGACTTGGCCAAACAACTCCTAGAAAAAAGAGAGCTTCTACCAATGCTCCAATAAATACCAAGGTAGTTTATCCTAATATATTTGAGTATTATATCTTGTATGCAATTCCCATTTCACATACTAGACCCCTAGATCAAATATGTCATTCACAGTGAGTGCCCTTTTGTCAAATTTAGCTTTGGAAAGCCTCATAACTTCTTCATTCTTGGTGGATTTTAGTGTAGGTAATGGTTCATTGGAGCACAATCCAGTCACAACCCTAATATCTTCTTTTGTGGTTACATGGGTTTGATCAAGCCAAAAGATATCCTCATTTCTTCATAGCCAAAGTAGGGAAAATCCTTCCATACATCTAATCCTTTTAGTTATACAATTGTATATTCTGGTTTGATTTGAAAGTCATCACAAAGGAGATTATTGGACCTAAAATTTTTCATCTTCAAATGATCATATTTATTTAGTTATGAATAAATGTAGATGTGGATATATTCAAAATGGATCGCATGGATTGGAGCATGAGAGAATGCACCTTCCTTGTTGGTCACAATTGCTATATATGTGTGTTTCTTGAATTTTGGCCTTGTTTTGTCTACAACATCATTGAAAATAGGTACATATCCATGATAAATCTTACTAAATCTCAGGTTTTCTAAGTAAAAACTAGAGAGAGGGTATGTACAGAATCATCATGGAAAAAGCAGGCCCTTAAGTGGCAAAAAATTAAGAAAAATCAGAGTTAGGCAACTTGACATCAAAATTTGAATAAGTTATCTATATTATTTCAAAAATATGTAAGAATAAAATCTATAGCAAATTGAATGTAGTTTCTAAACTACTAGGTTTTTTTTTTAATCTATTTGGTGAAATTTGAAATTTCAATGTAGTAGTACTTAAATTTCAAGGAAAAAGTAGGTGTTTGTTTGACCACCCTAACCACAATAAAATGATAATATTTTTTATAATATTTTAGATACAAGTAGAGGACTCATGTCCCAATGTGATGCATATTTTTAATAATTTTTCCAGCAAAATAATTAATTATGATTTTTTATTACAACTTTTAAAAAATATAAAACTCATATGTCTAACCACCTTAACTTGGTCAAAACTAAAATTCATTTTTTTAAACTATAGTATGTGAAGCATAGAATGTGATGCATGTTTTGATTCAAAAATGTGATACCTTGAAAGCTATAGATGTTTTTCAATCAACCTATCAATCAAGACTTTAGTCGTAATTCAAATAGAAAATGAATAATAATTATTTATTAAATTCAAAGTAAAGCATAATTTATATTGGTGAAAAGCAAGAATCTCCTTTAAAAACCATTTCGTTTCTCAATTTGGGTTCAAAAAATTTATATCCACATACCCATCATACCATCCCTACATACAATCAACTCGGGTTTTGTCATTAGGGTTTGTGAAAACTTGTTGAGAGCCTTCACTAAGTTTTTTCTCCTATCCTCACTCTAAATAGTTTGAATGAGATCAATTTTATCCAAACAAAACTAAATATGCTTCACACCAACTCTACTCACTATGTAGTAAATGTATTTGATACTTAGCAACTTTTGTATTCTATGAAAAAGATCGATAAGCCTTCACCAATCTTTTACAAAAGGTAAATTTTCTCTAGATTCATAAGGAATTAAATTAATAGTACTAATTATCATTATGTTTAAGATTTTAGCATCTCAAAAATTTCAGGGGCTTGAGAGGATCTACAATTGTAACTCCCCCTGAATCAAGGCTATCACTCCTTAGCTATTGGAGGACTTATTTGTACCATGTTGAGGTACAAATTCATTCTTTATTTCACTTTCTTCCTTTGTTTTCCAAACTTTATTCATGTCCTTCTTTTGGTGACTAATTATAGGCTTCCTTTGACAAGAAAAAGATCTTATACTCTTTCCCATGCAAAACCTAGCAATGTGTATAGGTTTGTTGCAATTATAGTAGATGTACTAGATTGTGGAATATAATTTCTTCTTAACACATGATCTGTAATCAGCAACCCCATAAAGAAACTTCTTACATATGTAGCAGTATCCATTGAAGAATTGATAGGTCATAGTATTATTCCTTATCATCTTACTTCTACATTCATCAGCCTTATGGCTAAATTTGTTGCAAGCATAGAATTGATCATGAAATAATTGAGTGTTCTTAGAATTGTACCTTGAAGGCTTGAAATATTTCTAGCTCATTGTGCTTTTATATTCAACTACCTTATGACCAAACTTATTACAAGCATAGTAGTTACCATTAAACCTAGTAGGAGCAATTTTTTGGGAGAAAACCTTCTAAAGTTCTTCTTTTTGCTCCAAATAGGTGTGAATCCACCTTCTTTCTTGCTTCCA
Source organism: Sequoia sempervirens (assembly GCA_007258455.2). Lineage (NCBI taxonomy): Eukaryota > Viridiplantae > Streptophyta > Pinopsida > Cupressales > Cupressaceae > Sequoia > Sequoia sempervirens. The sequence goes on along the minus strand of VDFB02047625.1, from coordinate 27,351 downwards.
TAGTTTATCTTGTCATCTTCGAATGATGTTTCTTTAGGATTTTCTATATAGGATTTATCATCCCTTGCCTCAGACTGTCCTTATACTTTGATGTTATCATACAGATTGGTAGATGCATTGACTATGGGACTTTTTCCCTTCTCAAAACCAAGTCCAGATTTCTCTTTTAAGGGTTGTTTAGAGTTAATTAACTCATCAAGAATTTCAAAGCCTCCTCTTAGTTTTAGGCATTTTTAAATTTTTTCTTTGGCCTTTTCAAGTTCCTTTTTTTATGGATACAATCTCTTCCTTTGGCTTTAGAAACTCATCAATTTTATCATAGAGCTTGATATTTAGGTAATCCCCAATCCTCTTTCCTTCCTCAAGTTTGACTTTTAAATTTGAGATCATGCATTCAGGTTCTTTGGTTTTCATTTCACATCCATTGTCACCTTCTATTTTGAGTTTTCAGTTTGCTAATTTCTTCTTTTGATTCTTTAGCTTCTGCATTTAATTTATCTATTGTCTCTTTTGATTTTTTAACATGCACTCATATTTGAAATTTTGACAACCTTGATTCATACATATCTTCTAGAGAAAAACAAAATTATCCTTCAAAAATCTACTTTAGAGTCTTCTAGACTAAATCCTAACTTTCAAGTTCCATTGATTCTAGACTTGGTTCTAGAATAAACATATTATTTCAATTTGTACAACAAACCCATGTTTTCAAGAGAAGGATCAACGTTAGTTGTTAATCTTCTCAAGGAACTTGGCTCTAATACCAATTATTGAAAACAAAGATGTGTTAAGAGGGGGGTGAATCAACATATATTAAAACTTAACTAATTTCATTTGTAGATTAACAACACATCACAATATGAATAGAGAACACATGTATCACATAGAGACAGGAGGAATTTATGTGAAAAACCAAATGAGGGAAAAACCACTGTGAGGATTAAATCCCAATATATGTAGCTCAATATGATGGAACCTTCAAAAATTTCAAATGTTGAGTGCACATGATGAAAAAAGTTGATTTTCTCACTCAAAAATGCCCTTGAAAAATCTGCCCCAGTGACCTACTTTGGAGGTTCATAAATCAGAGCCAATTGATTTTCATGCCAAATCCCTTGCGACCGTACTCATCAAAAATATGTGAACATGTATGTCAGACTTCAACCCCCTATGATAAGTTTTGATAAGGTTTTGAAGCACAAAGCTGGAGGGTTCTTGGACTATTTTGCTATTTGCAAAATTATCAAGACTTCCTGCGAAGTGGCCACCTATTCAGGCTAATATTTCATAGTTGTATGATCATAATAAAAGATGGATTGGTTCCCTGCATTCCCCCCACATTCATATGCTCCTTGGTCTGATTTTAGAGCCTCAGGGTCTGGTTTGATATTTTTACTAGGTTAAAAGCAAAGGTAGGTTGTCATATTTTGACAATCTGAATGTTTCAGGAAGGTCAAATTTGATGCTTAATATCTTGTGACGAATGTGGATTGAAGGAAATCCCTCTTGCACACATGCTCAATGGTCCTAAATGATTTAATTTTTCTAGTGGTGGTTCCCCGGGAGAAAATTTGATAATTTTTCAAGGAGGTGACTTGGTGTGCTCGAGTTGTTTCTGATGGGTGTAGTAAAATAGTCTAATTGAGTCACTTTGAGTGTTAATATTTTGCACCTCATGATGAATTTTCCCATGATGTTTGTTGCACTATATTTTTGGTTCAATTGGTAACATGCATGCTCATTTTTCCACATCCTCGATGAGTTTTGATGGGCCAACTAATCCTTTTCTTATTGCAACATGGCCGAAATTGGTGTTTCGAAAAGTTTGAAATTTTGAAAATATAAGGACAAACCATTTCTTTGTTTGGTTTGGAACTTCTACAGCTCCATTTTCATAAAAAATTGAGGTCATATGATGTGTTATTTTAATGCATTTTGGGTGTGGCGAACACGTCCCGAGGGCCAGTTTACAAAGGAGGTCCTAGAAATATTTAGGTAATGCAATTTTCAAAGAAATGGGTTTTCTCTAAATACTTGTTAATGTCCCTACACAAATTTTCATGGATCTAGGTTTCCTAATTTGTCTACAATAAATTTCTCCATTTAACCTACAGGCATAATTAGAAGTCACAATTTTTCTAATGTTTCAAATGTTAATATTTAAAATATTATGACTTTTTTAAATATTGTGCAAATGTAAAAGGAGCATTTAGGAAAAATATAATGTGCATTTCAAATGTTTGTAAGGAAAAGAAAGTTTAATTCTTGCTTTCTATTGGTCGAAGTCATGACAGCACGGTTTCATAGCAAAGTCGTTGATTTGATTTGTATATCCCATTCGATATTGGTGATCAGCGATGGCAGTCCCTTTTCATCACCCATGGTTGTTTTAATTTGTCATCTCCTCATCTTATTGGCAATGCCCAATTCTCATTGCTTTGGCTTGAAAGCGTTTGTGAGCAGAACGATGGCAAGTTTTCAAATAAACATTATTAAGTATAGTGCCTTCAAATTACTCCTTTTGCTTGGGTACTGGCTTGTAATGTCAGAGTTTGCAGTTTCAAATACCTCCAAATTCAAATTGCATGGCTTGCAGTAGAGGAACCCTTGATTGCATTCCCTTTCTTTTAGTTGATCACCAGTTGTGGTGTGCTCACAGACAATGGCTTCAATGTTGGAGATAAAGTTGCAGATTGACCACTATAAAAATTTACTTGGTGTGGCTGAGGTTCATTGAGAAGTAGCAGAAACTTGAAAAATTATGGATACGGATGAATATCATGTATCGCTAATTTATTTCATTTTTTCCTCAATTAATTAACGATACGTGATGAGGCGATCTTCAAATTTCCCTCATCATTGTTTGAATGAATATTTTTCTTGGTGCATTCACGATGGAGTGATTACTTTGCTCATCATTGTTCTCAAACCTCCTTTCCATGATGTATTCACGATGAGCAAAGTTACCTTATTCTTATCCTGCATCACTAATAAATATTAGCTTTTCCATATGAAATTAGCGATGTGTGATAAGAATGGTTGAGTAAATAAAGTGGTGGGGATCATGGTATAATGTGACCATTGGATAATTTTTGAAGGTAAAAAGGTTTGCGATGGAGTGTAAAGTAGCCGATGAGGATTTTAGTGGTTGGGAAAATAAATTTAAAGAAATAGATAAAGTGATTTAAAATCTTACCCATTTAAAGGCTCTATGTAAAAATTTGAAATAAGGTGCACGAGAATTGAAATTTTGCAGCATGATAAAGTGAAAAATTAAAGTCTTCACCAGGTTAAAGTAAAATTTTAAATGCTTGGGTAATAAAATTTTATTGTGCGCGTGAATTAAAATTAAAGCCTCCATAAAAATAATTAAAGATTTTGTGGCTTAAAATAATCAAGAGAAAGTGATTTAAGTTATTCACTTTATGAAGCAAAAGGCCTTAATTATAAATGCAATATGGAAAGGTAGGGGTAATTATTTTACTATCCGATAAAGTGAAATTAAAGCCTTCCCAATAAAGTTAAAAACTTTATTTTCTAGGTATTGAAATAATGTATTTCACAGAGACTGCACAGGAAATGTGGAGGTAAAATGAACAAGTGAAAGGGATTTTTTCTAGCAAAATGATAAGGGAGAGTAAAGGATTTTCATAGAGGGGTTCTATTTTTCTACAAACAGATATTTACAGATGCAAGAGAATGATAAGAAATGAGGTTGCTCAAGAAGGGAATATTTTATGTTACAGGGAAAATGCAAGATGCATGAATCAAAGGGCAGATTGGAGATTCTACAAGTGGAGGCAGTTATTGATCTATGGAGCTGAATGTTGCTTGGTGTCTATAGTGGACCTCCATTTATGGTTTTTCATTTTCCTTAAGTGAAAAGTTTTTGTTTTAGAAGAGAGGTTTCTCATTCTTTTTTGTCTCATAGGAAAGCATATTTTGTAACAGGGTTTGGAATGTATAGTGTTTGGTTTTAGGTTTCTAAAGTTTTTTGGGTCATGTGATGAAGAACTTATTCACAACAATGTTATATTTACATGCAAATGATCATATATTATGAGTTAGTTGTCTCCATTGTACACATTGCATAGATTATAAATAAAAGCAATCAAGAGTTTCTATTATTTGTCTTCTGGTTTTACCTTGAATGTTTTTTTTGTGTTGTTACTTTCATTCAAAGAATGAATTAAATTTTATGAACAAAAACAAAGGTTTGTGCAACTATATCCTTGGATTAATAAAGTATGACTAGTTTGGTTTCAAGTATCAATGGTGTAATGCATCATATGATAGGCATAATTATGATAGAGGGAAAGTTGCAATGAGTTTTAAACTTGATGATTTAGGTTCACTCCACCCTGGGATTAGGCACTAGTCTTTAATGTTATAGTTTTTTGAAATTGTTTGTGAGTAGTTGTATTTTAAATCAAATCTAGTTATCAATCTTGTTGTGGGTGTATGGAATTTAATAAATCATATCTCTCATGTTTAAAGTTTACATTGTCATGAAGGTCAGCCATACCTTCAGGGTATTGTGACTATTAAGCATATAAAGTTGAGTTATATGTTTACTTTGTGTTTGATACTCTGGCACACAAGTATCTGAAAGCACAATGTTGGGATCACCCTCCAAAGTTTAACGAAGCCTGAAGTGTATGGGAGAAAAGGTTATACTTCAAGCTCCAGTTCATTGGCCATTGACCTTGAAAATTATTAAGCATAAGGGTCGGCTACCCTTTAGAGGATTTTAAGGTTCTACTAGAAAAAACACCAATAAATTGGCAACTCTGCTAGGGAGGAATTCAAATATCCAGTTGGAGACTATCATATCACAGAGTCAAGAATTTGGCAAATCTGAACATTTGGTTAAGATATTGAGACATTTTTAGACCTGGAAGTGAGTTTGTTGCAACAATTTCAAAGAATTTGTGTGTTACTCTCTTGTTGGAGGAGACCCAAAAGGAAATTCATTTTTGAAAGAGGTTCATACTACTTGAAGTTTAGTCGTTTGTGAAGAGAGGTGGTGACTCTTTCTAAAGAACCTGATGAAGACGTGAACAAGTCTTATATCTACAAATATTTCCAATCAGGAAGAAGAATTTACAGTTGTGAATGGTGATCCTAGACCTACACAAACACAAACAACAAACACATTATTAGTCCAATATGCAAGTTAGAAACATCATTCCCCATAAGATTCATTTGAAATGTCAAGAACAAGAAATAACATGAAGAACACATATAAAAATTATCTAATCTTGCTCAAAACAAACAAACTCTCAATCCCATGGGGGAATTGGTGTTATTTTGATGTGGAAAATAGCCCTTTCCCAATTCCTTGCAAGCTTGATGATCAATGATGAAGATTTGATACTCCTTGATGAAATTTCTCCATAACCTAGCTATGAAATGATGAAAAACTATGAAAATGGATGGAAATGGATGAATGTTGCTCAAAACATGAAGATGATAAATTTTCTCAAGTTTGTGGATGAAAATGCCCCAGATTTTGGATCCAAAATCAAAATGAGGGCCTTCTATTTATAGAAGAGAATGATGGAAGAATAGGAAAAATGGATGAATGTGGGATCAAACACCAACCAATAGCACAATGCTACTTGTCAACATGTGATTGGACAAAGGTGGAGCACATTTGGATGAATGTGCACATTAATGCAATTAGGTGTAAATTCAAAATTGGAGAAGTGACATGTTGGAGGGAGATGAAGGATGAATTAAATGCCACTTGGCTCAAGAAAAGGACATGTAAGAGGCCTTTAATGCCTTGTTGGATGGACAAGCCCTTTTTGGAGGGAGATTTTCAAATTTGAGGCATATTCCATCTTTATGCCTTTTTGAATGAAAATAGGAGATTTACTAATTAATTAAATTGATTTTCATGAGCAAGTTGCAAAATCTATAGGGTTTGATGGATTAAGACTAGAGTTAATTAGTATTTGATTAACTTAAATGAAGATTAGCTGATTTGACAATTTGATTTAGGTTGTAGGATTTAAATAAATCAAAATGAAAGGAATAATGATTCAGACTTAATTAAATAAAGTTTGATTTATTTAATTAAAGAGGATGGTGTTAGATTTAAATCAAATAAAGATTAATTTATTTAGTTTAAAGTTAATGACTTTAGAGCTTAATTAAATAAAATAAATTATTTAATTAAAAGAGGGACTATAGGATTAATTCAACAAAATAATCTATTTAATTAATAGGAGATAATGATTGAATTAGATAAAATTGATTTATTTAATTAAGAGATGAAATATGATGAATTTAATCAAATAAATATTATTTAATTAAATGGTTAGTAAAGAGATGATTAAGGGAGAACTGGTGTTACTAAGTTAGGATCAGGTGTATAGGATCAATCGATACAATTTACGTGTCTACATTTTTCCCTTCTTTGAAGCAATGTACCCACTGTGTTAGTTCAAAGAATAACCTGTTGAAATCAAAATTCAAAAAAGAATTGATTTTTTTAGATGTTCCACTGCTGCCCCAGCGAAAGAATTATGCTGGCATATTGCCCCCTCAAGAGATCGGACAAAAACTTTAATTTTTTGGTGATCTTGCGAAAAAAGAGGACAAGCTGCCCGATGGGTCCAAAAAGGCTCCAAGATGCCAAAAATGTGCCAAAACATGAAAAAACGATGCAAAACAAGCCTCGGTTGGGAAAAATAGGATTGGGGGTTTAAAACCCTAGTTGGATGGCTAAACAGGGTAAAAAAACCCTAATTTTCATACTTAAATAACCCTCAAGGGGTCACTTTCAATTCATTTGCATACTTAGCCTTTAAAGATTTCTTGTTTTTGAGCTTTGACCTTCGTGTGAGATGGCGCAACGTGTGCTTCCATGACACATCTCTGAGCGAGTGCGAGTGTACTAGCAACTTCCAGGCATAGGACCACCGGTATGTGACCCTAACCCAACTTGTTTTTTCAATCTTCGTGTGTAGCTATTAGGCTTTGAATGTCAAACTAGTCTAGCAACATTGTTTGGTGCTGCTAAAAGGGTCAAATCAATGTCGTGCGGCCTTAAAGTGCAATGCAATTGCAAACTGTGACACTGTGTCATAGTTAGAGATTTAGGGTTCAAACTCCAAATGGCACCGTGGCAAGCCAGTTAGCAATTTAGGGTTTTGAGTCAAAAGGGTTCGTGGTCAAACTACAATGTTGTGGCAGATTTTAGAGATTTAGGGGGTTCCAGCGGTGCAATTTGGAGCTTCCAAAAAATGATGCATTTGCAAACAATGACACCTTTGTATTTTTGATCACGAAAACTTCAAACAGGATTCTAATTTTTTACAAAACTTGATGTTGTGACTTTACTAGTGCAGGAGGACATAGAGCCTGTTCATTCACGCGAGCACTGATCCCCAATTCTCAGCAGGTTGACTAGATTGAACGAGTTGGTTCAGGAGCACTTTGGGGTGATCAAGCTATGGTACATCATATATGCACCTTCTATGAGGACACATTTAGGCATGATGATCACACTGGCTGAGAAATGGCATAGTGAGACATCATCATTTCACTTCCCCACTGATAATGCGACTGTCACGCTAGAGGACGTCTGGTGTATTCTTTGATTTCCCATCCATAGAGAGTGGGTCATTTATGATATGGACGTCAGGATAGATGTCTACTACAAGGTTATGGGACTAGAAAAAATCATTTTTGCCGAGGAATAGATCAATCTTGAGTGGTACAGAGGTCAGGTATCAACATTTCAATCGATTATGGATACTATTATCTCAAGACTTGTAGCACTAGATCAGCAGGGTTAATATTTTAGTTTGGGATGGGGTCTAGCCTAGGAGTGGATGCTCTTTTGGAGAGAGTGTTTTGCATGGGGACCAATGATGATGGCCTCCCTTTATCATGATTTACACGAGTTTACCTACTGCGATAGCAAGGCCATCAAATCCAAAGTTACTCTCTTGCACATTTGGGCCTAGGAGCACATTGTCGTGCTTCATTGATGTGGAGCCAGATGACCTAATTGTCTGGAGATACAGAGGTGGTCTTACTTTTACCCACACAGGAGTGGCTGGCATCCCTCACTGTAGGAGGGTGATCGACGAGATGACCGTATTCAAATGGAGGCCTTGGCTTGGGACACCCACATGGTACAATGGCATACAATAACTCTTTTATGTGAGGCATGATAGGCTTATGCAAGGTAGGGAGCATACTATGATTGAGCATTACTTTCTTGATCGGGTAGTGAGATAGTTCGACGATGTACACGAGTGGCTAGATGATGGTTATGTTGCTATCTTTTCTTGTACCACCAAGAAGACCACATGGGGTCAACCGATTCCTCTCGAGGATGTAGTGGACTCGTTCGAACAGTTGGTTTCTAGGCTATGGCCATATGATCAGGGGCAAGAAGACTCTGGTACCACACAAACATACATTAATTGGTTTAGGTCACCAATTAGATTGATAGTGCCTAGTATAGTGTTACCATGATGGAGATCCCAAGATCAGACAACAGGGTGGAGGAAAGCGCAAGGAGGATGAGGAGATGGGGATGGAGACAAAGATGGAGGTAGACCACCTCCAAACTAGCAAGGGTAGAGGGATCAGGGGCATGGGCACTAGCAGAGAGATGTACCCAAGGACCGGAAACAACCACCCCAAAGAGACCAGCAGTAGCCACCACTGCTGCCACTTCCCCAGCTAGATCAAAGGGATGCATTGATTTAACAGCTTTAGGAATAGGTTGCTACAATGATAGTTGAGAGAGATTAGGCCTGAGCAGAGCAAGATTAGGCTGTGCAGTAAAGATAGGCTGTAGAGTTACAGTTAGCGTAGGAGGTGGGCCAACAACAGTAGCTCGAGAGCATGTTAGTCACAACCCAGAGCAGGACAGTCCTGAAACACATGTACCGGGATGTAGTAAGAGAGGCAGAGTACTACAGGGTACACTATCATCAGGCAATGCCTTGAGTGGCCCGGGTGCTAGATTTCTCACAACAGACAGGGCAAAGGCAGGACTAGCCTGAGAGAGAGCCGGGTGAGGGGAGAAGCCATTAGGGATAGCTCACATTTTTTATCAGAGACACCATTCTTTTCGAGATCCATGGGCTCTATTTTTTATAGCCTCGTGGGTGTTTGTATACCTTGATTAATTCATACACATGACATTTGATCTTGATTCTTGTACCATGACAGTTACATTATTTTAATGATATATGGTATGATCGATTTGATCTGATATATGATGTGTCCTATTTTATTTATGCATGATGGATGGATTTATTTAATTTTCTACATGTGATGTGACTATATTATGTGATGCAATGGATGTATGCAATGTATGATTATACTTATGGATGGATGGATATATTTTTTTTTAGTATCTTTTCTATGCACTTTTTATGATGGTGATACATGGATGATATGGATACACATGTTATGATATTCAAATGATTTAAAATTCTTAGACTAATAGATCTATATTATGTACCTAATGGATGATCATGAGATGTATGAAATGCTATGACATATTCCTTTTCTTTTTTGGTATCTTTTCTATGTATGATATGATGATGAGTATATGGATGATGATGCACATGAGATGATGTGATGATTCTTTTATGATGATGCCTATGTGATGATGCATATGATATGATAATGCTTATATGGTGATATGATGATTCATATGAAATGGCATTTATATGATTATGTAATGAATGCACATGTATGGTTTATGCGATGCTTAGAATAACCAATCTATATAATGCAATGCATGTGAGATGATCAATGTTTCCTATATGACATGATATGTTGATAGTTTGTGGATGGAGGATGGATGCATTACTGATGTTTTTGATTAACTATCATGGTACCATGTTAGTGCAGAAAGAAGATAGAAGAAATAAGATCCAACAAGCCTACTTTATTAGAGATGATGATGATGATAATGATTTTCTTATCAGGAATTAGAATTTTTAAAAGGGATATTTACCTTATTTTTGATAACACACATAGGCATGATGCATCAAGGTATAAAGAACTAGGATGGCATTGCACCTAGTGTGATGGACTTTGACTCGACAATCAGATAGGAGTACTCCTGTTCACACCTGACATATAGAACCTTATTTAAAATGTAGTTCAGATATTCCAAACATCTTGGACTAAAACATAGAAAGGAAAACCTTCCTATGTGGTCAACAAGACACCTAAAAGATCCTCCCTACACCCAAAAAAAGCACGCATGACAAAGGTTATATTACAAGAATACCCAGTAAGCACAACCGATAAAAAGATAACGATCGTTGCCCCATTCCTTTCTCTCTAAATCACTTTGTTTGGACATCATCGAGAGGTCATTGAAATGAGCGCAATAAGATAAGTTAAAAGACAAAGATCAAGTAAACAAACAAGCTAATGTTCTTCAATACCGCTAGCCAAGACTAAACTATGGTGATGCCTAATGTTGATGTCCATTGTAGGAAGGATGCATCCTAGGACATGATGTTATCAGATGATTTGGGAAAAACTGGATGATGAGATATTAGTACCAAGAGTTGACCAACTTGTTTACCTTCTGACCTAGACTTGAGACTTTTGACGTTTGAGTTTTCACTTTTTAACCTACTAGACTTGTTTTCGATTGTTTCACCAAAGGTTGAGGGTGATGATGATTTATTATGAGTGATGTTTAGTGCGGGTAAAAGCGAAATGAGATGATGGATTTTTTCAAATATTTTGATGTTTTTGATGTTTTGAAATGTTTTGAGGTTGTTTTTGGTATTTTCAAGATTTTGCAAATGTTTTGATTTTCAAGCTTTCAAATATTTTTGTGTTTTCTAAGATTTTGACCAAAATACTAATCTAAAGACCTATCCTAGGGGCCTCAGGGGCTAATCAAAGATTATCCTTTCCTACATTATACACGCAGAGACCACGTAGTTCAACTGACACAAACTCGATTATTGATGAGATATGAACAAATGGATTGCCAGTTTATTATGACGAACTCCTAAAGGACTGACCTAAGTGTCTCAGGGGATGATCAAAGATCAACCTTGCCTATGTTCAAAGCTCAGAGACTTATAGTTCGACAAGATGACTCTATTTTTAACTTTTTGACTAAATTTTTGACCTATTTTTTTATATGATTTGAATTTTTTTGGATTTTTTGATTTTTGATTTTATTTTTTGTATTTTCTGATTTTCGAAAGACTTCAAGAATATACATGAATCTGATCCCATGAGTCCATGCCGCCAACGTGATGAAATGGACTACTTCAATACAGGCAGGACAAACTGACCTTAAGAATGGGTGGATTAGTATTAGGAGAGATCATGATACGAACACAAGATGAAGCTATGATGAGGACACAAGTGCATGACAGATGGATGCAATGGAAGTGTGATGGATGGATGATGCAAAGCAAGACGTAGAGATCCTGGTGGATGGAAAGTGCTTATTTACACAAGGAACCTGTTTGCCAGGTTTTCAGCAAGGTACTTTCTCGAAGTGCCATTGAAGTGGTTTTCACTAGAGGATGATTTTTCTCTTTACTATTTTTAATCCTTGTTCTGATTATATATATATATTTTTATTTTTTTGTATTTTTGGATTCATACTTTGGAAGATTAGGAATAATTTTTTTTTGAGATGGGAGCTATTTGTGGGCTCCTGTAGAGGTTCCCCTTCTAGAGTTGATAACTGATATGCTCCTAACTTATAACGTGTGGTGATGACAAAGGGTCCCAACTAATTGGGTTCAAACTTGCCCTTGCTATCTAGATTTGGAACTTTCTTTTGATTCTCCTTCAACACAAGCTCTTTGACTTGAAAGGTCCAACTCTTGATCTTCTTGTTGTAACTTCTCTTGAGGTGATTTTGGTAAACTTGCAAAAAATTTAAGGCATCCATGCGTCATTCATCCAATAATTTTAGCTTATTCAGTTGTGATACCCGATATTCTTCATTTGTGATGAGATTCTACACTGATATCCTTAGGGATGGGAGCTTGATCTCAATGGGGAGTATGACTTTTGATTCATAGACCAGGGAGAAAGGGGTGGTACCTGTTGGTGTGTGGATACATGTTCAGTAGGCCCATAGGGCAGGATTCAACTGCAGGTGCCAGTCATGACTAGCGTCATTGACTATTTTCTTGATGAAAGGTGTAAGTCATAAATTAAGAATGAATATTAGAGCACTTACACCCCTATTTTTTCAGCTTATACATCATTCCATAGTGTTGATCACACTAGCACTATTATGGGCTATGATTCAAACAATGATGTGAGTGAGGAAGACTTGTCCCAAGTTGTGATTATTCCTCATGTTGATAGGAAAAAGTTCAGTGAGCATCCAAATAATGTGATGTATGCACTTGTGGATTGCATTGATGACATGATGCAGGTGATAAAGAGATGGAGAAAAATTCAGATATTTGGCATATCACACCATGTAATCGAGCTACTAGTTGTTCCAGTGATGCGATCATAGAGAGGGTCCATTTGCAGTCTTATGGTTCAAATGAATCTAGTGACTTGTTTGATGATAAGATTTATAATGAGATAATGTATTCATCATTCAGCATGCAAGAACTCTGTATTCCTAATTGCAATATTGCTAGGGTTGAAATCTTTTTCAATAGTGAGCTTGGTTTCATTGGGCCTATTCATGCACATTCAACTCATGAGGTTGATCATGTTGATTGTTATTCTGCTAGTTATAGCAGCTTGTATGAAGTAGAGTTGAAATTTTTTACATCAGATGAGGATGAAAGTAGCATGCAAGATGTTGATGACATGATTTCACTCTCAGATGATCGAGTTATGTATTGTGATGAGAATTTGAGTAATAGGATGCCACCATTTTTGGGTGATATTGCTATGGAGCTTGAAGAGATTTCTAACCATGATATATCAGATTATGTGGATATGGCATAAGTTTCAAATATGTGTACTGAATAATCTGAGGATGGGAATGAAGTTGAAAATGTGTCTATCTGCTCTTCTAGTGATTACAGTGATTTTGAGTGCAATGAAGACTTGAAGGAATTGGACCTTCATGCTTAGGAGGCTGAAATATGTATGACAACAATGAATGTAATGGAAAACCCCTTATTTGATGAGCCTCCATCTACACTAGAAATGAGAAATGGTGGTCCTTATTGGTGCATAGATAATCCAATCTTTGTTGAGAACTTCGATGATGCATCTGGTATAGGGTCAGAATGTGGCCTTAAGAAAATAAAGCAACACATTGATGAGCTCCCCAAAGGAATTGCATATGAATGTTTTAGATTTTAAATAGATGTTGCAAGTAAGGTTGAGTATCATGATGCCAACTACTTGGAAGAGTATGAATACTTTCAGTTTCTAGTTTAGTTGGGAGGCATTTTGATGAAGCATGACAGTAAGATGAAGAGCAACGAATGTTATTTTCAATATGAACATATTTCATGTAATGAATATAACACATATGTGTCATGTGATGATGAAATTTTTTAGTTTATGCCTGATTATATAATCAAAAATGACAAAGATTACATTAGCAATGGCATGCTCAGAAAAATTGTGAGAGATTTTAGTGGCAATGTTTGTAATCAGCTAGATTCTCACTTGTTTAGAAGGGGCCTGCCACTTTCTTTGGCAGGAATGAAGTCAAATTAGTTGCAATTGTATGGTAGAGGTAAATGTGGGTTGAGGGAAATTAGTTTCTTCAATATATTGGTGTTTGGAAAAGGAAATCATTGGCTCTTCTTTTAATTAGGTGGTCTAGGGCCATCAAATATGGTTAAAAATTTTGATAAAAAATCTATTGCCCAATGTTTTTGGCACCTGGACTGCTCTCCCCAAGATCTGAAATCTCACCATGCTTACAAGGGGCGTGTATCCCCAATCAGAGCCACTGATGGCACCTTAAATTTTTTCAAATTTTGAGTTTCCATGATGAAAAAAGTTGATATGCACTCAGAAATTCCCTTGAAAAATCTACCCTAGTGACCTACTTTGGAGGGTCATAAATTAGATCCAGTTGATTTTCATACCAAATCCTATAGTGAGCGTACTCATTTGAAATATGTGAACATGTATGTCAAATTTCTGCCCCCTGTGATAAGTTTTGATAAGGTTTTGAAGAGAAAAGATGGAGGGTTCTGGGACTGTTTTACTGTTTGCAAAATTATAAGTCCTGCGAAGTGGCCTCCTATTTAGACTAATATTTCATAGTTGGATGCTCGTCACAACAGATGGATTGGTGCCCTACATTCATCCCACATTCATATGATCCTTGGTCCTATTTTAGAGCCCCAGGGTTTGATTTAATATTTTTACTAGGTCAAAAGCAAAGGGAGTTTGTCATATTTTGACAATCTAAATGTTTCAAGGTGGTCAAATTTGACCCTTAATATCTTGTGACGAATGTAGATTGAAGGAAATCCATCTTTCACACATGTTCAATGGTCCTAAATTATTTAATAATTCCAGTGGCGGTTCCCTAGGAGAAGATTTGATAATTTTTCGAGGTGACTTGGTGTGCTCGAGTTGGTTTTTGATGGGTGTAGTTGCAAAAAAGTTTCACTAAGTCACTTTGGGTGTTAGTATTTTTTACCTTAGGATGAATTTTTTCATTCCATTTGTTGCAATGTATTTTTGGTTCAAATTGTAACATGCATGCTAAGTTTCACGCCTCCTAGATGAGTTTTGATGGGCTAACTAATCCTTTTCTGACTGCAACATGGTCGAAATTGGTGTTTCAAAAAGTTTCAAATTTTGAAAATCTAAGGAAAACCCATTTCTTTTTTTGGTTTGAAATTTCTACAACTCTATTTTTATCAAAAATGGAGGTCATATGATGTGTTTTTTTTAATGCATTTTAGGTGTGGCGAACACGTCCCGGGGGCTAGCATACAAAGGAGGTCCTAGAAATCTTTGGGCGATGCAATTTTTGAGGAAATGGGTTTTCTCTAAATAATTGATAATGTCCCTACATAAATTTTCACAACTCTAGGTGTCCCAGTTTGCTTGCAATAAATTTTTCCAGTTGTCCTGCATGCATAATTAGAAGTACAATTTTTCTAATGTTTCAAATGTTAATATTTAAAATATTGTGACTATTTTAAATATTGTGCAAATGTAAAAGGAACATTTAGGGAAAATATAAAGTGCATTTCAAATTTTTGTAAGGAAAAGCAAGTTTAATTCTTCCTTTCTATTGGTTGAAGTCACGGCAACACGACTTCACAACAAATCTCATTGCAAGTCACTGATTTGATTTGCATATCCCTTTTGATATTGGTGATCAACGATGGCAGTCCTTTTTCATGGCCCATGGCTATTTTAATTTTTCATCTCCTCATCTCATTAGCAATGCCTGATTCTCATTGCTTTTGGCTGGAACACGTTTGTGAGCAGAACAGTGGCAAATTTTCAAATAAACATTATTAAGTGCAGTATGTTTGGCACCTTCAGATTACTTTTTTTGCTTGGGTACTGGCTTGTAATGCCAGATTTTTTAGTTTCAAATACCTCCAAATTCAAATTGCATGGCTTGGAGCAGAGGATCACTTGATTGCATTCCCTATCTTTTAGTTGATCACTAGTTGTGGCATGCTCACAGACAATGGCTTCAATGATCGAGATAAAGTTACAGATTGACCACTGTAAACATTTACTTGGTGTGACTGAGGTTCATTGAGAAGTAGTAGAAACTTGGAAAATTAGGGATACAAATGAATATCACGTATCACTAATTTATTTCATCTTTTCCTTAGCTTATTAGTGATACACGATGAGGCGTTCTTCAAATTTTGCTCATTGTTGTTTGAAGGAATATTTTCCTAGTGCATTCGCGATGGAGCAATGACTTCGCTCATCACTATTCTCACACCTCCTTTCTGTGATGTATTCGCGATGAGTGAAGTTTCCTTATTCTTATCGTGCATCGCTAATAAATATTAGCTTTTCCATATGACATTAGTGATGTGCGATAAGAATGGTTGAGTAAATAAATTGGTGGGGCATATGGCATAGTGTGACCATTGGATAATTTTTCAAGGTAAAAAGGTTTGCGATGGAGTGTAAAGTGCCCGATAAGGATTTTAGTGGCTAGGAAAATAAATTTAAAGAAGTAGATAAAGTGATTTAAAATCTTACCCATTTAAAGGCTCTAATTAAAAAATTGAAATAAGTTGCACGAGAATTGAAATTTTTCAGCCTAATAAAGTGAAAAATTAAAGCCTTCACTAGGTTAAAGTAAAATTTTAAATGCATGAAATAAAATGCAATGCTTGGGTAGTAAAATTTTATTTCCCGAGTGAATTAAAATTAAAGCCTCCAAAAAATAATCATTTTTTTTGTGGCTGAAAATAATAAAGTGAAAGTGAATTAAATTATTCACTTTATGAAGAAAAAGGCTTTAATTATAAATGCAATATGGAAAGGCACAGGTAATTATTTTACTATCCAACAAAGTGAAATTAAAGCCTTCCCAATAAATTTAAAAACTTTATTTGCTGGGTATTGAAATAATGTATTTCAGGGAGACTGCATAGGAAATGTGGAGGGTAAAATGAATAGGTGAAAGGGATTTTTTACAACAAAATGATGAGGGAGAGTAAAGGATTTTCACGGAAGGGTTCTATTTTTCTGCAAATAGATATTTGTAGCTGCAAGAGAATGATGAGGAATGAGGCTACTCAAGAAGGGAATATTTTTTGTTATAGGGCAAATGCAAGATGCATGAATCAAAGGGAAGATTGGAGATTCTACAAGTGGAGGCAGTTATTGATCTATGGAGCTGAATGTTGCTAGGTGTCTACAGTGGATCTCCATTTTGGGTTTTTCATTTTCCTTAAGTGTGGATTTTCTGTTTCAAAAGAGAGGTTGCTTACTCTTTTCTATCTCACAGGAAAGCATATTTTGTAATAGATTCTTGAATGTATAGTATTTTCTTTTAGGTTTCTGAAGTTTTTTGGGTCATGTAATGAAGAACTTATTCACAACAATGTTATATTTACATGTAAATGATGATATATTCTGAGTTAGTTATCTCCATTGTACACATTGCACAAATTATGAATAAAAGAAATCAAGAGTTTCTATTATTTGTCTTTCAGTTTTACCTTGAATGTTTATTCTGTGTTGTTACTTTAATTCAAAGAATCAATTAAATTGTATGAACATAAATAGAGGTTTGTGTAACTATATGCTTGGATTAATAAATTATGACTAGTTTGGTTTCAAGTATTAATGGTGTAATGCATCATATGATAGGCATAATTATGATAGAGGGAAGTTTTAATGAGTTTTAAACTTCATGGTTTAGGTGTCTCCACCCTGGGATTAGATACTAGTATTTGATGTTATAGTTTCCTAAGATTGTATGAGAGTAGTTGTATTTTAAATCAAATTTACTAATCAATCTTGTTGTGGGTGTGTGTGGAATTTAGTGAATCATATCTCTCATGTTTAAAGTGTACACTAGCATGAAGGTCAGGCATACCTTTAGGGTATTGTGACTGTTAAGCATATAAATGAGAGTTGTATATTTACTTTGTGTTTGATACTATGGCATGTACATGTATTTGAAAGCACACTATTGGGATCACCCTCCCAAGTTTAACAAAGTCTAAAGTGCAGGGGAGAAAAGGTTATACTTCAAGCTCCCGTTCATTGGCCATTGACCTTGAAAATTCTTAATTATAAGGGTTAGCTACCCTTTAGAGGATTTTAAGGTTCTGTTGAAAAAAACACCAACACAATGCTAACAAGAAATTATAATTTGTTTGGGGCTCACTGTCTATGGACTTACAAACTAAGATATTCTTCCTTAGAGTAAGATACAATGTACCTAACAAAGATGATTGTCTCAGAGTAGGATACATGAATTTTAGAGTAAGAAAATGATTATGAACTACTTTGAATTAGCATCTAACACATGTTGATTATGTAGTAACTATTTTACACAATTAGCCCTTTACACTGATTTTAGATGCTTCATCCTTTTAATTATTTTTTTTCACTCTATACTTGCAATCATCACCTTCATGAATGAATTTGATCTTCTACATATATATGTCCTCCACAATAACATAAAATTCCAAATAAGTCAACTCCATGATGACTGTTGGAAGAAACAATTGATATTGCAAGGGTTGGCTCAAAAACACATCCAAAATAAAAGAGATTTAGTTGAAAATCATAATACACTATGTCAGGGATGGAGTGTATCATAATACATTCTTCAAGATAGGATTATATGATTATGATCAACCATAAAGAATCAAACAATTCATGTTAGACCAAGAGTATCAATACCATCAACAATGTCACTATTTGACTTCACATAGTCGAGCAGATACCAAAATCATTATGCAGAATGAGATGTAGGAATTATAAAGCATGCAAAATATTCATTCAACCTCTTCCTTAAGCATCTGATCATAATACACCGGAGCAAGAGTATAAACCCACTAAATAAGCAAAAATAAAGAAATCCAGATAAGCTATAGCACACTATTATTCAAAAACTAAACTTCTAGACCATCACATTAACTGACACAGTTAAGTAGTATATTTCAACATTATAAAATATGTTTACAGAACCAAAAGATCATCCACGTACTTCTAGAAGGATGTGGATCATTCCACTAGGCTGTCATCATTACTTTCCTTTGTCAGGGTACATACTGTAATACTAATACTTGCAACTCTTGTTGTTGAAGATGTGATAACTTAATTTCTTGGATGTTGAAATTTTTACAACAAAAACATATTTCCTTTAGAACCACAAGAAAAAATACTTCATTGTGAAAGAATAAGGATCACCATATCATGAATCTGCCATAGAGTCTACCCCATTGAGTGCTTTACCAATTCTTTAGCAACACATCTTTGTGTGTGGTAAATCAACCTATGTTTATATCAATGTAGACATATTATGGACACATTAGAACATGAGTATCATCCTCTGCAACACACTTAGTTAAGATACTGATCATTATTCTTCCTTGTGTATCTCTACAAAAAATTTCAAACTAATATAACAACATAACAACTATCACTAGAGAGTTCACATACTTTAGCATCACATCTTACATAAATGATAGACCATAATGGGTTGACATCAATGACAATGCTTATTTCAAACATAAACAATATAATATAACCCTCTATTCTAGCTGTAGATATCTAAATTTGGACACTTAATTTATCCAAATTTATCCCCTTTCATCTTATCTTCGTTAATTAAGTAATACTGCTATTATTTAATTAATATCTTTAATTCTGCCAAATCCCTAAGGTATTTAATCAATAATACCTTATCTCTTTAATCCTCCTTTCATCAAGTGAATTAAATAAATATGCCATTTATTTAATTCCTCCTCATGTCACATCCTCCATCATTTTTATCTAATCCTAATCCTTCTTCTAATCCCATCATTAGGATGTGCACATGCCTAATCCTTGATTAGGATGTGTCACATCCTCCAAATTTTGCAGGTTGGCCTCTAATCTCCCTTAGCCACCTAACCCTCCTCTAATCCTTCATTACTCTTCCCCATGGGATCTTTGACTTGTCACATCAAGTCACATGTGAGATCTAACCCTCTTCTAATCTTCATTAATTAATCTAATCAAGTACTTGCACAATCCTAATCACTTAATCTCCATTCCCCATGTGAATTTTCAATTCACATTTAATCCCCCAATGCATTTAAGGAATTTTAAATTCCTTCTCTCATCCCCATGAGAATATTTGAGGAATTTTTAATTCCCCACTTGTCTTCTCAACCACATGGGGACAAGTACCTCCTTTATGAGGAGATCTTGTCCAATCCCAAGGTACTTTGTACCCCCCTCCACATCATGTACTTCTCTTACACCTCATCTCCACCTCATCTTTCTTAAGCCTCTCCCCTTGCCACATGTCAAGATGTGAGGGCTTGTGAGTTCTCAACTCACCTTAGCCCTACATCTTGGCCATGTTGGGATCAATCTCAACCGTCCATTTCTTCTAGGAATTCTCAAAATTCCTATAAATACCCCCTCTTTTCTCTCATTTTAGGGGAGATCATTTTGCTAGCCAAACTCTTGCAATTTTATTTCTCAATCTACACTTAGCCATTTTCATGCTTTCATCCATTTCCACCCATCCTCACATCATCATCTTGTTTGCATATCTTGCCATCCAAGGAGCATACACATCAAAGATCAAAGGGCCAACCAAAGGATTGATTCGAGACGAGGTATAAAGTTCCATTTGTTGCTTTTATCTTGTGTTGATTCCAAATTAGGCTAATCTTGAGGTGTAGGTTGTTTTGGTGTTTATTTGCACCCTTTAGTTTGCTGCTCATTTTCTAACACATATACTCGACCTATCACATTTCTGGCATGCCCGGTGGGACCCACAAACGGGTCTTTTTCTTTCACATTTGCTATTTTTTGCATTTTTGTAGGTCTGGGTTATAGAGTGGCAGACCTGTCCTTCTAGTGGCGGACCTGTCCCTCCAGTGGCAGACCTATCCTGCTTTGGCGGACCTATCCTTACAGAGTGGCGGACCTGTCCTACTTTGGTGGACCTGACTTCCCAAAGGTGAAATTTCAAGTTTTTACCAATTGTCCTTTGGTAAATTAGGCACATAGTTTAATTAGAGGGGTCAACAAACCTTGTTTGGCATGCTTGTGGAAGGCTATTTGACGTATCCAATCCCCTTGTGCCATTTGGTGATCCTGGGTGACAAGAAATCGTAACTTTCCAAGTCCTTTGAATCACCCCATTTTTATATTCTTAGTGGGACCTGCTTGGGGATTTCATCACCCCAAGGGACGATTCCAACCATGCATACCGGTGAGATATATAAAGGGGGGAGAGCGAAAGCTGTACCTTAATCCAACCATGTTGTAATTGGCAAAGCGTCGGGATGATGTGAAGAGTTGGTCTAAGCCTTTAGTATCTCGCTAAGGTTCTCGACTCACGCTTGTAACGGGTTGGTGTTCATGGTTTGGGCCTCACGTACCAGGTGTATATCGAAGACTCCTTAGCAACCATGTTCATCCTAGAGTAGAAGACTTTGTTGGCCATACCCATTTCTACTAATCTTAGGGTTGTGCTATCTGAATTGTCTTTCTCGTGCAAAACTAATCATTTTCAGTTTAGCCAAATCTGTTTATCAGTGTTTGCTATATTTTGGGTCCTTTGCCTTACCCATCCATAAAAAAAATCAAGCTTAAACTTATCCTTTGGCAGACCTGACCACATGCTATGGCGGACTTGACCTTATCCTTTGGCAGACCTGACCGCATGCTATGGCGGACCTAACCTAATCCTTTTGCGGACCTGACCACATACTATGGCGGACCTGACCTCATCCTTTGGCGGACCTGACCTCATGCTATGGTGGACCTAACCTCATGTTGTGGCAGATCTGACCTCATGCTATGGCGGACCTAACCTTATGCTATGGTGGACCTGACCTCATGCTGTGGCAGACCTAACCTTTTTCTCTTTCTTCCCGGGGTAGCCATTTCCACACCGTTTATCCAATTGACTCTGTTCAAAGGCAGTTCTTCTCATTTTTTCGTGCTCTTTCCAATGATATATACCACTTCATACTTTTGAGAATTTGGTCGGGGCACCTTTTTCTTCACCATCTGCCTCCTCGAGGGGGGTATACCCTACCATTCTCATTCGTTTACTCGTTCCAAGTAAACTTTCATCCATTTAATGCATCCTTTCATCATTCTAAATTCTCCTTCTATCTTTTCGATCATCTGTTTACTCGTTCCAAGTAAACTCTCATCCATTTAATGCATCCTTTCATCATTCCAAACTCTCGATCATCTGTTTACTCATTCTGAGTAGTAATTCATTCGTTCCGATTAATCATTTACTCATTCCGAGTAGTAACTCATTCATTCTGATCAATCGTTTACTCATTCCAAGTAATCGTTCATCCATTTCTATCATCCATTTCTCCAATCAAATCATCATTTCCCCCATCTAGATCCCCTGAACTTCATCTTGGGTTATTATCCAAATTGACCTAAGTGTCTGATCTAATCGTCCTCATCAACATTTACTTAGGATTGTCATCCATCCTAAGTTAATAATCATCATCGGCCCAAATCAATCCATTTTCAATCTCAAAGTGGATTCGGTGCCGCAATCATCTCTTTATCATTTAATCCGATCAATTAGCATCCTAAGTCACCTAGGGTAATCTCTGAACGGTGTTTAAAGTCCCTTTCGTCATCCTATCCTATTCATCAGTCGATCTTATCAATCAATCATCGATCAATCTTATCCAATCCAATCCAATCGCATTCCTATCTAATCACATTTGACCCAATCAATCTACTTCCATCTTGAAGTAGATTCTGTGTCGCAATCATCTTTTGATAATCAAATCTTATCATCATAATCAATCCCATCGCACCATCTAATCATCCAATCATCCTAATATGAGCTTTAATCCAATCCTGATTTGAGCTTGCCCTAAATCCCGATTTGAGCTTTAGTCCATTTCCATCCAAAATCTTTATCCATCCTCTTTATCCTTTCATCATCATGAATTCTTATCCTCCATCAATAGTAGTCAAGGGAAACCCTAATTACGTCAATGATGATAATGAAAGTCTTGTTGATCAAGAGGTATATGACATGGATCCCCTCGACACTATCATTATTAGTAAGTTTTCTCCACCCACATTCCAAAATCCAATCACCCCATCGAGTTATCCCATCATGTCTTCATCTATGCCTAATCACACTCCTTATGCTACCTTTGACAAGGGATGTCCATCATACCCATCATATCCTTCACCTACATCGTCCTCTTATCCAACACCCGCATCCTCTTATCCTAGTCTGCCATCACAATACCCCCATCCTAATCCCTCATCCACATCCTCCTATCTCAATCCTTCATCTGCATATACCCACTACCCTAATTTTCCATACCAATCTACTCACCCTAACCCAACATCCACACCAACCTATCCTAATCTAGCATCCACATCCGCTTATCCTAATCTGACACCCATAGTTCCCTATCTCTATCTACCACCTCAATCTTCCCATCCTCATCCACCATCCCCGTACCCTTACTACAATCCACCACCTGCATCCTTGTGTCCTAATTCACCATGCCAATGCCCCTATCTTAACCCTTCACCTAATCCCCCATCTATTCCTAGTCCTGCATCCAATCCCATTCCCTTGTCTAATCCTAGCCCACCAATCCCTAGTCCTAATCCCCCACTAATCCATAAACCTTCATCCACTCCCACCTCGCCATTTCAGCCTAGCGTATTCAAGTTTCTCCAAGGACTTATAACAAAGGAAACATCCCCCACTCCACACATTGCAGTCATGGAACCATGCCATCCCAACCCATCATCCATGGTCGTTAGTGACTTAGACCCCTTTCTCCATCCAACACTCTTATCATTGATGATACCCATCACATCCTCCTCAATCCACCGAGTCCCCTATCTTTACCCCATCACATCCTCCTCAATCCACCGAGTCCCCATCTCCTACCATCACATCCTCCTCGAATCTACTAAGTCCCATCTCTACCTCTACTTCATCTACCAACCATTGAACACTCCACTCCCTTGGAGCCTCGGGAGAGGAGCCGCCTTTAACCTATCGACGACACTCCAAATCCAAATCCACTTCTTCCACTCCTAGTAATCTTATTCCTGTGGAATTTTTTGAATCCTCCATCCTTCCATCTTCCCCACATGAAGAGTCCCTCCAAGACTCCATTATCATGCCTCTTGCATATGATGAGTCATGCTAAGAGCTTGATCCAAAGCATGCCAAAATATCCTCCTCCGTGACAAGATCCTACCATCCCAAATAGTCAACTGCAAGACAGCCTCATCTAGTCCATCCCACATCCTTCTCTACATTCAAGATTCTACCATTCCATTCTCTCTGCCTCCCATTGCATGAGTTCAAGTACCACAATATCGCATCCTAATACATCCCCTACTCCTCTCCAAATACTACCCATCCAAATGTTATCCCATCATCTCCTTTCCTCGATCCCCCATCATCACAAAATGCTATCCCCACACCATTGCATATCCCCTTGGTACTTCCTACATTATTTCAAGTGGCCTCCTTGCAGAAGAAAAACAATGCTAGGTATATACTCACCCATCATCCCCCACTTAATAATGGACTCACATCATGTTTTCGTGACAATAAAATACTATCATGGATCAATGCTCAAAGAACATGAACTATCAAGGAAAAAGGTCTAGCCTATGGAAAGCGTATTTTAGAGCCCATCCAAGTCAGAGAACAAACCTGTATGCAAGGTCTTGGACCTAATTTCCAAGACTCATAATCTAAACACATTGGTACAACCTCTAGACGTCCTCAACGAGCCTTTTCCAAAATAAATGTCAGCTCTTCCCATCACTCCACCAAATCATATGTTGCTATCCCTCCTCCTCTATCATATCACCTCAAAATAACCTTCCATATTCCTCCTTCATCCGCTCCATCCATTTTGGGTCTTCACATCCCTCCATCCACAATCTCCCATCCTTCATCTACTGCATCCATCTTGGGTTCTTATGTCCCTCCCCCCACTCTATCCATCTTGGGTCTGTATATCCCAAGATCACCTCCTCCATCTCATCCTTTCACCCATCCAACACCTATACATGTCATCCATCATAAACATCCCTCTCGCATATCCCATAATTAGGATCAACAAAGGCACATACCTAAACATCCCCCATCTACAGGTAATCCCCATACTCCTACCTCCATTGCTCCACATCATCTATCTTCTCACACCCATCACATTGCTAGTACAAGCACTTTGGATGCTAGAGGAAAAATGCATCAATCTAAACACACACATGAATCTAAAGCTTCTCATGTCCCCTCTAAAAGACATGGTAAAGAAAAGAAAAACAAAATCCAAAATCAAAATCAAATCTATAGCTCGCAAAGAGCCACCAAAGAAAAGATCAAAACCATGTGGATCCCAAAGAAAAAAGATGCAATGCCATCAAGTGAAAAAAATGTAAGAACATCCAAAGTTGCTAATCCAAAAGCTAATCATACCCTCCTTTCATCTCCTAAGTCTGTTTTGGGTCCCTATGTCCCGAAATTCACTATTCCATCTCCTCCATTATCCCCACATTCTCCATCCATTAGTCCTCTGATCTTTTCACATCCATCACCACATGTGCCAATGTTGGTCCTGAACTCATCTCCCCATCACGTATCCACCCCATCATTCTATCCATACCATTTCCAACATCCCACCCATTATCCCCCGTATCTTCCCCATCAAATCCCTCTCATTCATCCTCTAGCATAATCCATTTATTCTAAGGTTGTACCAACATCCAATAGTCGGTTTGAACATGAGCTCTTAATACCTCGTATGGAACTTGATTCTTGATTCCTTCATCCATATCCTTATCGCATGTATTCTAAATCCACTTATTCGCCTCCCTATCATTATCCATCTCCTTCCGCATGCTATCCAAAAAGTCAAAAAATCCAGAAAAGTCCAAAAAATCCAAAAAAGTCAAAAAAAAAAAAAATAGTAGCGAGAAATAATCCATCCAATGGTGAAACTCGGCAAATAAGCACCTTGATAAGTACCATGATGAAAAATTGCAAATAAGCCATGTGTAATCCCCATCTCCCTGCATTCTTGGGGTTGCTTCTTGATATGTGCATTCCTCCATCCACAGTGCTTCCTCAAGTACGCCACAAGTAACCCATCTTCTCTTAAGTATATACATCCCTTTCATTCATCCCCTCCATCCTATCAATCTTACACATCCTTCTTGGCATATCTCATTTATCCTAATCCTTCCATCCTCCTTGTGATCTTGATAACAATGGGGAAAACATATAAGCATGCTTTGGACACCTCTTAGCATACATTCCCCTCATCCGCACACTATCCTAATCCTCATTCGCACTCGTCTATCTTCCTTATCCACCTGTCATGCTACCTTCCATCTCCCTTATCCATGCATCCTATCTTCATCCATCTCACTCTTTTATCTTCCCATCCACTTGTATTCCATCCTTCATTCCTCCCCGCACATGACCTATCTAGAGTGGGGGCATCTATCTTCCTTTGTGCTATAGTCCTTGGAGACATCATTCATCCTGTCAAATCACTCCCTTCCATTCCCCTATCCTCATTTCCTTATCATTATATCCCTATCCCCATCCTATCCTCCTATCCATCCATCAAAACACTCCCTTTCATATCCCCATCTTTGTCTTCCTACCAATCCCTTATGTCTTCCCGTCCTCATCTTCTTATACATCCAAACATTCCTTTTAAACCTCCTTATCATTCTCCATCCATCCTAGCATCTATCCATCTACCTAGCCAATCCCCTCTATTCATCCAATCTCTTCCCCCTCCCCCATCCCTATCTTCATACCCATCCACCATCACATCCCTATCTCACTATTCCATCCCTACCTATCTCCCCCATCCTTTTCATCTTCCCATCCTCATCTCCTTCTACTCATCCCATCTTATAGTCCCTTGTCCTTGGTATCTCACTATAGCCTACTATCTCATCATTGATCATCTCGTCATTCATTTATCCATCCTATCATCCTCCCAATTCCTCTTTTGATGACTTGGATAACTATCCCATCCCTGAGCTTCATGATCACCATCATCCTCCAATCCAATCCAACAGGTTTATCCCCTTATCTAGGGTTATCTCATCATCTTTCATCTGTCACTTGTCTTTGATCTTTGTCGAACTATGTTGCCCCTGCGCTTTCACGTAGGTAAGGTTGATCATTTGATCTGCCCCCGGGGTTCTATCCATCATCGATCTATATTGTCCACTTTTCTCCTGTTCTCCATCCTATCTTGGTCATCCATTAAAATCTCCATCATGTTCAGTCGTTAGACTTTTATCAAACTATGAGGGCTCTGTGCTTCCACATAGGCAAGGCTAATCTTTGATCGGCCCCCGAGCCCCTAGGTTACTAGGATGTGTTCGTCTCCTATCTTGTGTCATGTCTCTCATGTCGCGTCATCAAGCTATGCCCTTATCTAGCTAGATCTTAACAAATAAGATTCACTTGTATCATCATATCCAATCAGTTTTGAATATCTTGCGTCATATAAATCTTTTAGTTTAGTATCCATCATCGGTCTCGACAGGATGCATCCTTCCTAACAAACCTCATCAATCCCATCCATCCCCTGATCCTATGTCAAAGGACGTTTGAAATTCATTGTGATCTTTTGATGCTTTTGGATTTTGTTTATCATTTGAGCTCCCTATCATCACTTGTCATCGTCGCCCTGATTCATCATA
>VDFB02047624.1:0-16417 GCA_007258455.2 Sequoia sempervirens | reverse complement strand
TTTTAGGTTTGCAGTTGACAACAGACTAATGATTGGAAGGGAATTTACGCAATGTGGATGATTTAGCAATAAGGTACGTTTACCTAAACTAACCAGAAAAATATTGAATTGAATGGTTGCAGGGATTAGAAAATCTATGTTCTATCTAAAGGCGGGACACGGTATCGATTTTGGCAAACTTCAACCAAACTCTGCTCTACCTCACGTTGGACAGCTTACACAAAGTTGTGCAATCTTCAAGGGGATGGCAAGAAATGTTCAAATTATAATCTGACATCAAGATACCATCAAGACGACGCATACCAAGATATGAATTACAACTGAAGTTAGGCTTATAAAATGCTCCAGTTGACCACACAAGGCAAACTTGCCATCAACAAGCCGCTAGTGGTATGGATGAAAATGAAGTTGCCTCGATCAACACCACAAATCCATAGCTAATATCTACTTGCATGAAATGAAAATTACTCTATTTTAAGCTACTTTACGCTACTTGAAGTAGAAGGGACGAAGAAACCTTGCTAGCTATCCATAACAAAGACAAATTTCACCATCAATGAAAAGATCTTCTATTATGAAAGTTTTACACAACAATCTCTTACAAAAGTTTTCAAAGGAAAACTTTCCTTCTCCTCCAAACTATGCTATGCTAAGCTACACAATCAATCTCTCAGCTCTAGTCTCTAATATGATGTCTATTCTAATTCTAATCTTCTAATGAATACAAATGAGGGGGACTCCCCCTTTTATAGATAGCCCAGTCCAATGGATGGCTCGGATTACAATCAAATAAATGGCTCAGATTGAGCCACCTCAGCCCTAACCCTAAAAATTGCCAGAATGGGGAGTGGTACAATAAATGAATCAAAGATTCCCACTCACTCCCAAAATAGTAAAGGCAATTAATGCCCACAATCAATCCTCTAGAAGGTCATCATCCAGTAGTGCATTCCCGTTCTCCTTCTCCCTGGCTGCAAAATCGATGAACCTGGTAATCACAGCCTCGACCTCCTGAACTGAGATAGGCGGAATATGATCCAACTGAAACTCCAATACTGTAACCGCCTGTCCGTGCCTCGTGCAAGATTTTCTCCAAGCAGTTAAAGCATCCTATGTACTCTGAATCAGGCTGGAGAAAGTAGAAATGTTCTCAAAGTCATCCTGCACGAAAGTCTTCACCTCTGAAAAGAAAGGCAGTAGCCCACTCCTCAATCCATCAGTAGTCACCTCATCGGAATTCAACCGTCTAGCAAAGATTGCCTCCAAGGTATTCAAGACCCCATCAATAATGTTTGTCATAGCCTTCCTGACTCTGGCATAATCCGCCTGTGCTGCATCAAAGAATCCACGTCCTGTGACTACTGAAGAGTACCATCCAGCAAAATTATATCTATCACCCTCCTGAATGACTCCTCCATCAATCAGCATCTACAAAGGAGTATGCATCAATGCCTCTAGACACTGAATAACTTTGCTCTGATAAACAGAAGCATCACCCCAAGCTTGATCAACTGCCTCCATACGTGCCATAATGCTGGAAGCTTGCTGGTAAGCATGAGCAAGGTCTTCCATGAACTTCTCTGTCTCGGCACAAACTCCTGTAACCCATTTATCTACCTCCTGTGCCATCTTCCTCAAATCCTCCAAGCCACTAACTGATTCTCTGGATAACTCAGCTGGAAGCTCAAGTGCTGGATTCTCTTGCCCACAAGGACGAGACAAGTGCTGCATGTATCCTATCAATGTCTTATGCTCTTGCTTCAATTTCTTATATTTTCCTTCAGTCCTGAACAATCTATCCTTAAGCGCCTAATAGGAGTTATCACATTCCTCAACAATTTGTGCACTTGTGGGACGTCCTAACTCCATAGTTGTGATCACATAATTTTTCAGCACTGCTTCATCCTGATCACAATCAACTTGTGGCACCGCTACATGAAGGGTGCGAGAACCACCCTCATCAGTTGAAATCTTCGAAAAATTTTGTGCTCTCTTCTTTGGTGGAAGCGCACTGATCCTATTCAAAAACTCTTCCATCTCTACTGCCGGATCAATCTCTTCACTGGGGCTCCTCATTCTATCTCTAAGCCAATCAGGTACAACCTACTGAATAACAAATGGCTGCTCCTCTCTTGCCTCTACTTCATGGACTTGTTCAACTTCAATATCATTCTGGCGAGGCCCATCGGCCTCTAGTGGCTGAGTATCTCCTAAAACTGCATCACCTTTTAAAGTCGTCTCTAACTCACGCTGGAAGTGAGTATCAGCAGCAGTCTCTTCATCTTCCTCCAGGTGATCATCTCTAGTAGGAGCATTAACACTCTGGCCAACTGACTCCCTCTGTGGTGGCTGATTTTCTTCATGTAACTCCTGCTCTTGATTCATTGCAATTCTCTTATCAGCGAAAAGTGAAACCCCCTGTATACTTGGAGAACGTGTCTCCAATGGTGTGGGTGACTCAATTACAACTCTCGGAGGCTCCGGCTGAACAGGCTCCGGTCGAACTGGCTCTTTCCTTCGAGATTCTAGACCTCGAGTAATTTGTTTCTTCCTGCTGGTAGTGGGTGTCCTGTGGTCTCCCATCAAGTTGTAAGTCAAAGGAATTGACCTACTCTTCAATCTGCTCACATGCCTCTCAACCCATGCTCTAGTGAAAGTCATGACTGAAATACAAAGTGTGTCCAAATCGGCTATCTCAGGCTCTGACCAATCTGGTAGTGGAAGTAGAGTATCCCTCACTGCCTCATAATCTGGATGGAGAACGTTCATGTCCTCATCCACCTGGTCCGGTACTGGAATGACTTCACACTCCCTGATCATACTCAATGGCAACCTAGAGAACATTCTCTTCCTGACTTCTGCCTCATCTGATGTACCAACCCAGTAATCCTCAATGTTTGCCTTATGCTTGAACTCTTCTGACAGTATCCACCTGATATTGCTATGTGGATCATAATGCTATATGCTGGTGTGATAGGAAAAATGAAAGAACTAAAGCTCATTTTTAGCTTCTTTAGCTGCCTGAAGTGAAGGACACACTTCGTCTGAATTACCCATGACAATTGGGAAATCAACTCCCCCCTTCTTCTTTCTCTTCTGAATCTTATCGAAGGCAACCAGTTGCCTAGATATCTCTAACATCAAAATTCTATTGGTTGGGGTACTTAGGTAGCCTATATCGATATGAAGAAAAACCTTGCAGCCTGATGTAAGAAAACTTCGGAAACTGAATAAACCAGCACCCATACCTTTCTATTAATTCTTGAGCTTCCCTCGAGATCCTATGATGAGTCCGCTCTTGAAGTGATCTCGTTATGTGCATGGTGAAGGCATCATTGACACGCTTGTAATGAGTAGTGCTTGTCAGGTGCAACTGTGGACAAGCCTCATGGATTTTGAACTGGTGAGAACCACAACCAATAGGTTCCTTGTAAGATATTCCTCTATACTTCGTCATACAAGCCAGCATGTAAATAAGGTAGGAGCCCATATAGAATGTCTTCGTCCTCCTCAGACTCGAGAGCTGCTCATACAAATTGTCACTAATCATCACAGCCCAGTTGATGTGTTATTTTCCTTCTAGCACGAGGTTGATGTAATAAAACATCCATGGTTCAAAAATAAACGCTTGAGGGCAGCCTCCAACTCTACTCAGCATCATGATCAGGTCACAATACTCCTACTTCAAATCATCTGATATAATCTACCTCGGCAACTTTGTACGAGAGGGCTTGGGCTTGTTCATCCAACGAGTGTTGATCACTTCTGCACATCTCTCGAATGTAGAAACATGCATTCATTCAACTCGTTCTCTTGTTTTATAAATCATCCTCTCGTGTGTTGGGATACCAAAAGCCTCGCCGATAGCTGCAAGAGTGAGGTTGGCGAGTACTTGGCCATCTGGTGAGACAATGGACCTGTGCTTAGCCTCATAGTAATTAGCACACTCCATCATCAGCTTCGAGCACTGAATAGCTAGTGGGAAACCAGCAGCTGCATACAACCCACTTCGAACAATATTGTGCGAAGTCATTGAAGGACGGTGACTGCCAACTCCCATAATCTGATTTTTGAAAGTCT
Organism: Sequoia sempervirens; assembly: GCA_007258455.2. NCBI lineage: Eukaryota > Viridiplantae > Streptophyta > Pinopsida > Cupressales > Cupressaceae > Sequoia > Sequoia sempervirens. Next base: position 12,337 of record VDFB02047624.1, on the reverse strand, counting down.
CCAAGTTGAAAGAACCCAAATTGGTGTTAGCCAGCTTGCTCAACTTCGAAGTGAACTTTGACTCCGACAGGAAAGGCTTGCTCAGCTTCTTTATAACAGCCTGCCTAGATGCGCTATTGATATCTCTGCCAGTTGCTCTTACTTCAGCCATCCTGCAAAATAATAAACAGCCATCAGCAATTAACTTAATAAATAAAATATCATGCAGGGGCTGCCAGTCGACTTTTTAAAATTTGAGAAGTTGCAACATTCTATTAATCTGCAAACCTCAACTTCTCCTTCACAATTTTGAACTTTCAACACTTAGAAAGTTTCAGCAAGTAAGCTTCAGCAACTTCGACTTCACACTCTCAACAACTTCAAAAAGACTTAGCAAATTTCTAAGTTGGCTGCAGCAACTTCACACTTGAGAAAATTGTCCAACTTTACTTTCAGCAATTTGCCAGCACTTAGACTTTTTTAAATTCGCACTTCAGCAACTTCAGAATTCTACTTCAAGTCGCACTTCTTTAATACCCAATCACAAACTTTCTTCTGCAAGCTAGAATCAAACTTCTTCAGCACTGCAACTTCAACCTTAGAGCAAATTCGAATTTCTTCAACTGGTGAAAAGAAATGAATAAACTTCAGCTCATATAGCCAAATCGAATTCTAGAAGGAGGCCAATTTTAGCCAATTCATTAAGTCTCCACTACCTCACAACAGGAATTTGAATTTCCCTCCTCTGGCAATTTCAACACTTGTCACTCGACGTCTGGAATCTTGACCTTTTAGAACTTTAAAAGATTTATCTTGACTGGCATACTTAGCAATTTTAATTCACTTTCGAAAATATTCACTTCAATTTCACTCTTTGAGAATTTAATTCACCAGCTGAAGCTCTGTCATTTAAATTTTTAATCAACTCTGACTCTGGAAGATTCATCTCACGAAGAACTTGATCAAATTCATCTAGGCAATTCATTTTAATTTCATCATCTGAAGCTCTTTTCCTTTGAAAACACATTTTATCCATTTTGCCTTAGAAAAATTTAAATTTTCCTTAGGAAAAATCATTATTCAAGTGCCAATCAAATTCTCCATCTCAAAAGCTTTGGCGAAGTGCAGAAGATACTAAAATCCATTCCTTGTCGAAGATCTTCAATACCTAGAAGAAAATTTCTTTCAGAACTTGTCGAATTCATGGGTATACAACGAAGGGGTTCATTTAATTTTTTGAATTTTAAACCTTAGAAAAATATTTCCACATCAAATTTAATCCATTTCTTCATCCCTATGAGTATTTCCCTGCTCTGACTTGAAAATTTCTTTATCAACCCTGTGAAGCTGGCATGTTTGACTTCTCCTCTAGCAATCTTATTCATATCTCAAGAAATTTCATCACTTCAAGCCTAGGCGTAATTTTCCTCTAGAGAGGTGGAATTTAGATAACACTTAAGAAAAATATTCTATCACCTAGCATGGGCGCATATAGTTATCAAGGAGGAATTAACTTCACTACTTGGAATATTTTCCTTTCCAACATCTTTGGGCGCATCACACATGCCAAGGTGGACATTTTATTCCAACGCCTTCTATATTTTATTCTATGTCTTATTCAAATTATCATCACCCTACATTTTCAACGCCTAGTACATTCATCTCCCCTTGGGCGCATTTCACACTTGAAGAGGATATTTATTTCCACGCCTTAGCAATATTCATCAACTTGGTGCCTTTAGTATATTGAAGGGGATTTTGACTTTCAACGCCCTTGGTATTTTGTCTTCACATGTCCAAGAGGATGGGCACATTTCACATGTCCAAGAGGATGGGCGCATTTCATATGTGTAGAGGGATGAATCTCTTTCAACGCCTTGACTTTCTTTTGACTAGCTTTCAAACACACGTCGTGTCTTGACATGCCTTCATTTGGGCACATTTAGCATGTCATGAAGGATGGGCGCATTTTACATGTAGTGAAGGATGAAACTTTTCCAACGCCTTTCCTTCTGACCTCTTTGACTTCCCTTCTAAACTTGGGCGCATTTCCTATGTTCAAGAGGATTTTAGAATTTTGTCTTCTTCTAGGCTAAGTTGGGCGCATTTAGCATGTCATGAAGGATGAAACTTTTCCAACGCCTTTGACTTGTTGACCTTGCTGCTTAGGATATGGGCGCATTTTAGCATATGAGGAGGATGGGCACATTTAGAGGGGTGAGGCGGATATAAGTCCAGACTTAGCCATTTTTCTATCACCTTGACATTGCATGAGGGCGCATTTAGGGGTGGCAAGTGGACGAATTTCATCACTTAACCTTTTGCATGCTATTACCTTGAAGTGGGCGCATTTGACCTAGGGAGCAGGATGAAACTCAGACTTAGAAAAATTTTCTATTTCATGCTTGTGAAGAGGGCGCATTTGGCATATGCAAGAGGATTTTTGTTCAAACTTAGAAAAAAATTTCATCTACCAGCCAGCTGAGGATGAGGGTGCATTTGAAGGGTGATGAAGGATGAACTTCAACACTTAGCAACTTTTTCCATCTGCTTCTGCCTGTTTATCCATGCCCTGCTATTTATAGTAAGTCCCTCAATTTTCACACTTTTGAAGCTCAAATCGATTTGAAATTTTGAACAAAGGATCCTCATGACCTTGTCAGCCTGTTCACACTGCCATCCTGAGCTGACCTGCTAAAAATAGCACATTTTTGAAGGTGGTTTACTATTTATAGTAACTGCTCGTTTCTAAGACTTCCACAGCTCCATTTGACTTGAAATTTGAATGACGTGCTCCTCATCGGGTGACCTGCCTATTCACACTGGCGCCTGCTGCTGATTTACTATTTTTAGCCAGTTTCTAGAACACCTTACTATAAATAGTAAGTGCTTCGATTGCCTTCAAATTTTACCAGTGGATAGCTTGAAAGATGTTGATCGCAGTGAGATACACCGGTTTTTGGAAATTCTGACTTTTTACCCCTATTTTTGGGTCCCGAAGCTGGAAACCCTAATTTGACTAGCATGCATATCAAATGACCTCCATTTGACCTCGTTTCAATTGCACTGCGCCCTGTTTGTGATTCTGATGCACTGGGCAACTGCCGGAATGTACCTGCTAAAAATAGTAAGTCCCTGAATACTAATCATTTTGCTTTGCATGTCACACCACTGCGAAACTCTCGAAAAACCCACAAGGAATCATCAGACATGCAAAGAAAATCCTGACATGCAAACCCTAAAAATAGCCTCTGAAGGCTAAATACTGAAAGTCATTATCTCATTTTGCATGTTATATCGTTGCGAAGGTTTCAAAAAACCCAGAAGGAAAATGCAAACATGCATTGAAGAACTTCACATATAAACCCTAAAATTTGCTTCGGAAGCTGAACTGCTAAAAATAGCAAGTTGTCCGTTTCAGCTCAAAATTTGCAGAGAAGCAGCTTGACGTGTTCTAGATGCAGCGTGACTATCGAAACTCCGAAAATGCTGAAAGGACGCCCTGAATTGCACACTTACTAAAAATAGTAAGTTGTCAGAATTTGATGAAACTTCAATGGAAACTTGCTGGAAGCATACTGACATCAATGTTAGTCTTAGATTTCGATTTATTCACTTCATTTGACCTCAGATTGACCAGAAAGGTACAAACCCTAATTTTCAGACTTGGCCAAATTTCATGTTTAGGCTCACAGATGGGCACAACCCCGGAAAGGCAGACAGCAGAAAAAGACCGAAAGAGAGAGAGAGAGAGAGACAAAACCAAAGCCAAAAGACCAGAATGGAGCAAAAATTAGGGGGTCCCCATTTTGAATGGGGCGACGTGTGAAAAGGTCACAACAGTATGCAACTTCAAATGCATTGAATACAATAGATCCAACTTGTAGATATCAAATTATCACAAATATACCAGCTGATTTATTACTGATATATAATGAACAACCAATATGAAACCCTATGATAGCAATTGTACTCAAATCTGAAGAGTTTATGCTCAAATATATTTAGTATAAATGTTGATATGGCTAAAAATGAATATATTGAACCCCTAATTGCAAATAATCAACAGTTATGAATCCCTAAGGTATCAAATACACTTAGATTTGAATCAAACGCCAACTTGTAACCATCTGAAAACTGATTTTATTTTATTAGCAACAACTAGAACAATTACATAGACTAATATCATGCACAACAATCACAACTTCAAATTTACTAGTGATTTATTTTCACTCACAAACTTAATGTAGTTGTACAGCTAGCATATCTAGCTGTTAATGACTACATTTCAGACCTGTACAACCACTCCTTGGTTAATAATACCCCTATACTGATTGTTGGGCTACCACAGATTGGTTGGAAAGGCTACCGCGAGGTTTTGAAGTAAAATTGTCAAAAGAGGTTGCACAGCAGCCAAAAATCCTCCACGGGGTTGTTGCACACCCAAAATAATAATAACAACTCCAAAATAAGCCTACAAACAGCAATAAAGGCTCGATTGAAGAGGTACAATTTGCCCAAAATGATGTTGACTAGCCTCTCAATGTTGGCACAGCCATATATTGACTGAAATAACATTGTAACAACAATAAATGAGGATAAACTGCCCTCCCAAGTGATGGTGCTCCCAAAAAATTGCTAAAAATACCAATATGGCACTCCAAACAATGTTATGATCTCAATGTTGTGAACTAGGGTAGCAATCAGCAATAAAATCTCTTTGCAAGTCTGTGCAGCAACAATTGATGACAAATATCATGCAAACTATGTCCCAAACCCTAAAAATAGCAATAGAATCATAGATGACAATGGCAACTCCTCCAAAGGATGGTAGAACAACAAATAATTCTACAAATTCAATGATGAAACCCTCCACACTTGCAAACACCAAAATTTGCTTGCAAATCCAACCGCTTCAAATCTGAAAATGATCAAAATCATCTCACATGCAACTCACAGATGGAATTGCCCCAAAGGAGATAGAGTTTTTGTCTCCAAATCCATTGATAAAAATCCAAGAGGGTTTCAAGGTCCTCCAAGATCTCCAAATTGTCAAGGGTTTTTGTCCTCAACAGCGAAAGTGAACACCATAGTTCCACGGGGACGCGTCCCCCCCAAAAAATGAGCCGTCTCGGAGACGGGGACGTTTCCGAGACGCGGGGACGTCAAGGAAACATCCCCCCGCCGTCTCCCCGTCCCTCCGCCGTCTCCTGGACGTTTCCTTCAAAAGGAGACTTCGTCGCGTCTCGGAGTCTTCTGGGCGTCTCCAAGACTCCAAGTTTCCCACGTCCCCTATTAAAATCAAAAATGAAAAACACGCCCTAAACTCGCAGAAATCGCGAGTAATCGCATGCCTAAACCGGCCGCGAGTTAATCGCATAAAAAATCGCAGCCACTTTTTCTGTAAAACGCGCAGCGATTTAGGTTAAAAAACACGCCAAAACGTGCGTATTTTGGGACAAAATCCGCCGGAATTGAAGCATAAATTTAAAAAAGGTAAATCGTGGACGTTTAATTTTGTTTCAAACCCTTCCTGAACACCATTAAGACTCAATTTATAGCAGGACGGGACGTGGCTAAGGCACAAGAGGGCACGCGATTTATCAGATTTATTTTAACAAGAGGGCCGTGGGGAAAGTCAAATAAAGGGAGTTAATGAAGGAATATTCCCTAGAATATGCTTTTGAGAGGACAAATGAGGTAATTAGTTAATTAAAAGAAACTATTTTCATGTGCAAGTGGGTTAGTTAATCAAGGGTTGATTTAACTCTTGGGGAGTTAAAAGCTAGAGAATTTATTAATGATGATTAGAAGGTGACTAAAGTTAATTAATTCAAAATTTAATTAACTTTTAGTGGGTTAGTGATCTTGTGATATTTGATTTATTTAATCAAATAAAAGGACTTTGGGGATTTAATTAAACAAATTGATTTACTTAATTAAACATGATGGACATTAGTGAATTAATCTAATAAACCGCTTTATTTGATTAATAGAAGAATTTGATGATAATTGATCGGAATTAGATGCACTATGTTAGTTAGGATTATTTGCATGTCTACATTTTGTCCCTCTTTGAAGCAATGTACCTGCGGCGTTGGTTAAAAGAATAACCTTGCTAAGATCAAAGCTCGAAAATATTCTGATTTTTCGAATGCCCCAGCGGAAAGTACACTGCCCCCTTGAGATCGAGCGAAAAGTTCGAATTTAGGGGCAATCTCGCAACAAAGAGGTTCAAGATGGATGTATGGATGGTTAGACTAACAGATCTATATGATAATGACGATGCAGATGAGATGAATTAAGACGTTGAGAATAACAATTCTATATTATCCTAAACATCTTAAATGATGATGCAATGCATGTGAGATGAATAATGTGTCCTATTATGATGATATGTATGAGTATGCAAGATAGGTATACTGACGTTTAATGAATGCAGGATGGATGCATGTCATGATACCATGTTAGCGTGAAAGAGGATAGAAGAATGAGAGAGATCAATGCTTGATTCTGATAAGATGCAGAAGTCCAACAAGTCTATGAGTCGTCGAGACTTTATTAGATATGATGATGAATGATGATGATGTATTGCTTATCCAAAGATTGGGGATGTAAAGAGCATAACTTTCCTTATGTTTGATAACACACATAGATACGATGCATCCAGGTACAAACAACCAAGATGGCGTGTTATCTAGTGCGATGGACTTTGACTCGAAAAACAGATAGGAGTATTCTTGTTCACATCTCATGTAAAAAACCTTGTTAGGATGTACTTTAGACATTTCAAACACCTTGGATCAAAACATAGAGAGGCAAAGCCTAACCATGTAATAATCAACAAAACATCCAAAACGTCTTCCATACACACTTACCAAAGCAAGTATCACCAAGTTATATTACAATAATATCCAACAAACACAACAGACAAAAGATAATGATCAATGCCCCATTCCTTCCTCTCTAAATCTTTTTAGATAGACATCCTCGAGAGGTCATGGGAATCACAACAGAAGATCAATTAACAAACAAACAAGTCAATGTTCTTCATACCTCTAGCCAAGACTAAACTATGATGAAGCCTGATGTTGATGTCCATTGTAGGAAGGATGCATCCTAGGACATGATTTTATCAGATGATTTTGAGACTAAAGGGATGATGGGCTATTGATACTAAAAATTGACCAACTTGTTTACCTACTGACCTAGACTTGAGACCTTGACGTTTGCGTTTACAGTTTTAAATTTGCTATACTTGTTTCCGATTGTTTTGCCAAAGGTTGAAGATGACGATTGATTTATTGTGAATGGATGTTTATTGTGGGTGAAAGTGAAATGGGATGGATGATTTTAGTTTTTTTTTTAATATTTTTGGTATTTTTCAAATGTTTTGAGGATGTTTTTTGGATTTTTGATGTGTTTACAAATGTTTTGATTTTCAAATTTTCCAATGTTTTGGTGTTTTTTGAAATTTTTACCAAGAACCTAGCCTAAGGACCTATCCTAGGGGCCTCGGGGGCTGATGAAATATTAGCCTTGCCTACTTTATACACATAGAGACCACGTACTTTGACTAACACAGACTCATTTATTAATGAATTATGAACATGTGTGGATTGCTAGTTTATGATGATGGATACCTAAAGGACTGACCTAATGTCTCGGGAGCTGATCAATGATTAGCCTTGCCTACGTTCAAGCTCAATGATGACGTAGTTCGACATGACGACTCTATTTTTGAATTTTTCTGTTTTGGACCTGTTTTTGGATTTTTGACATGTTTTGGATGCTTTTGGGTTTTTTGATTTTATGAAAGTTTTTGGATTTTCGAATTTTAAGGAAGATTTCAAGAATATACACAAATCCGATCCAATGTAGGTATAAGCCCCTGCCCACAGCATGATGCGATAGACTACTCTAATATAGGCAGGACAAACTGACCTTAGGAATGTGCCAAGTAGTTCTAGGAACATGATACCGACACAAGATCAAGCTATGATGCGGACGCAAATGTGTAATGGAAGGAGATATGGAATACGATGAGTGAATGCGATGGAAAGTAATGGTAGGTGATGCAAAACAAGTCAATGAATCCATGGTGGATAGAAAGTGCTTATTTACGGAAGGTGCCTGATTGCTAGGTTTTCACCAAGGTACTTGCCCAAAGTGCCACCGAAGTGGTTTTCACTAGAGGACAATTTTTTTCTTTACTGTTTTCTATCATTTATCTAATTTTTTTGGATTTTTGTATTTTTTCATTTTTTTGTATTTTTTATTTATACCCTGCAAGCTTAGGCATAAAACTTTTTGAGATGGGAGCTATTGATGGGCTCCAACAGAGGCTCACCTTCGGGTGTGGATAGCTGATATGCTCTTGACTTGTAACATACAAGTGGGACGAGAAATGCAATCAGGGATTCAATAAAATCAAGGAATACTTGCTAACACTGCCAGTCCTCATGCCAGCGATCCAGAACAAACCATTGATCTTGTACATATCAGCGACAATGGCAACCCTTGGCGCTCTTCTAGCACAACATGATGAAACAGGGAAAGAAAGAGCCATTTACTATATTAGCAGAACCTTGGTGGGACACGAGCTAAACTATACATTCATCGAGAAAGCTTGTCTTGCAGTAGTGTTTGCCTCACAAAAATCAGACACTACATGCTTGCTCATCAAATAAAGCTCATCGCCAAGATAGACCCTCTAAAATATCTACTCTCTAAGGCAACATTCACAGGGTGAATAGCTAAGTGGGTCATTATATTAACAGAATATGACATTGAGTATGTAGAACGAAAAGCTACCAAGGGACAGGCAATCGCAGATCAATTGGCAGAAGCACCTATATATTCAGAGAACCCCCTAGTATCAGAGTTTCTAGATGAGTCCATTTTCAATCTCAGTGTAGCAAACCATTGGAAGGTGTACTTCGACGGGTCGTATACTCAGCATGGGTCAAGAGCAGGAGTCTTCTTCATCGCACCACAAGGGGATTGCATCCCCAAGTCATATAAGCTATCTTTTCCATGCACCAATAATATTGCGGAGTACGAGGCTCTAGTCAAAGGACTCCGAATTGCTATACAGTGGCAAATCATGGCACTTAAGTTTTATGGGGACTCACAGTTAATTGTCAACCAAGTCAATAATGAATACCAAACAAAGGATGACAAGCTTACCCCGTACAAGAAACTGGTGGAGGATCTCAAGGAATTCTTCATCGACATCACATTTGAACAAATACCAAGGGTAAACAATAGAGCAGCTGATGCTATGGCTACAATCGGATCATTGTTGGATATCCCACGAAATGTCCTTAACCAGGAATTCTTTGTTGAGCAGCTTCTCGTACCAACTTTCGAGGTACAAGAATCTGAGTTCGTGTGCGAAATCGTTGGTCCAAGTGATCCTTGGTACCATGACAAATTCACCTACTTGAAAATAGGAGTCCTCCCCGCTGACATCACCCCAAAACTTAAGAGAACCTTTATCAAAAAGTCATCCCGTTTCGTCATCTTAGGTGATAACCTCTATCGTAGAAGTATCGAAGGAACCCTCTTGCGATGCCTTAACCTCGACGAAGCTTTGACTGCTTTGACTGAGGTACACAATGGTATTTGTGGTTCACATTCTAGTGGTATGACCTTGGCCAAGAAATTGTTGAGGACTGGGTACTACTCGCCTATGATGGAGAAAGAAGCTCATGACTATGTCCGAAAATGTTTGCAATGCCAACAACATGGAGACCTCATCCATGCACCAGCTTAGGAGCTCCAACTGATTATAACACCTTGGCCCTTTTCACAATGGGTGCTCTATCTCATCGGCAAAATCACACCCACCTCATCTAATGGACACAAGTTCATTATCACTGCCACAGAGTACTTCACAAAGTGGGTAGAAACCCTTCCCATGACCTACATCACAGGAAAGCGGATTTCCAAATTCATCCTGAATTACCTCATTTGCCGTTATGGTCTTCGTCAAGCCCTTATCTCTAATAACGGGACACCTTTCAAAAACTAGGAAGACCGTGAGCTATGCCAAAAATTCAATATCCAACATCGCTTCTCCACCCCATACTACCCCCAGGGTAACGGCCAAGTTGAGGCTTCTAATAAAACCATCCTAAAAATCTTCAAGAAAAACAATCAATGAAGCTGGTCGCAACTGGCACCTACAATTGAATTCTGCCATATGGGCCTACCGAGCGAGTATCTGCACGCCTACAGGTGCAACCCCTTTCTCCCTGGTCTACAGACCAAAAGCCATTCTTCCCATTGAGATAGAGCTCCCATCCTTAAGAATATCATTGCAGAATCTTATTACTGATGAAGAATATCGGGAGTCACAGTTGAACAAGGTAGAACTATTGGATGAGCGGCGCATGGATGCTTTGAACCACCTACGGGTCTATCAAAACTGTATCAAGCGGAACTATAATAAGAAGATCAAGAGTCGGTCGTTTCAAGTCGAAGAGCTCATGTTGAAAGAAAATCAGAAGAATGTACCAAATCCAGACAAGGGAAAATTTAAACCCAACTTGTTGGGACCCTTTGTCGTCACGACAAGTTACAAGTCAGGAGCATATCAGCTATCCAAACACGAAGGTGAGCCTCTTAGCGACCATCAATAGCTCCCATCTCAAAAAGTTTTATGCCTAAGCTTGCTAGGTATAAATAAAAATTACAAAAATCAAAAATTAGAAAAAGGTTGAAAGCGGTAAAAGAAAAATCTCGTCCTTTAAGGTGAAAACCACTCGTTAGCACTTTGGGCAAGGTACCTTGGTGAAAACCTAGCAATCGGGCACCTTTTGTAAATAAGCACTTTCCATCCACCATGGTTCTTCAACTTGTTCTACATCACCTACCATTACTTTCCATTGCATTCACTCGTCGTATTCCATATCTCCTTCCATTACACATCCGCGTTCACATCATAGCTTGATCCTGTGTCGGTATCATGTTCGTATAACTACTTGGCACATTCCTAAGGTCAGTTTGTCCTGCCTATATTAGAGTAGTCTATCGCATCATGAAGACGGGGCTTGTACCTACATTGGTCGGTTGTGTATATTCTTGAAATCTTCCTTAAATTTGAAAATCCAAAAACATTCATAAAATCAGAAAACCCAAAACCATCCAAAACATGTCAAAAATCCAAAAACAGGTCCAAAACAGAAAAAAGTCAAAAACAGAGTCGTCATGTCGAACTACGTCGTCTCTGAGCTTGAACGTAGGCAAGGCTAATCATTGATCAGCCCCGAGACATTAGGTCAGTCCTTTAGGTATCCATCATCATAAACTAGCAATCCACATATGTTCATAATTCATCAATAAACGAGTCTATGTCAATCGAACTACGTGGTCTCTACGTGTATAACGTAGGCAATGCTAATCTTTAATCAGCCCCCGAGGCCCCTAGGATAGGTCCTTAGCTTAGGTGCTTGGTAAAAATCTCAAAAACACAAAACATTGGAAAATTTGAAAATCAAAACATTTGTAGAACATCTCAAAAAATTCAAAAAAGAAACAGCCTCAAAGGAAACATTTCAAAAATACCAAAAGTAAAAAAACCAAAATCATCCATCCCATTTCACTTTCCGCCGCCAATAAACATCCACTCACAATCAATCAATCGTCATCTTCAACCTTTGGCAAAACAATCGGAAACAAGTATAGCAAATTTAAAACTGTAAACGCAAACGTCAAGGTCTCAAGTCTAGGTCAATAGGTAAACAAGTTCGTCAATTCTTAGTATCAATAGCCCATCATCCCTTTAGTCTCAAAACCATCTGATAACATCATGTCCTAGGATGCATCCTTCCTACAATGGACATCAACATCAGACTTCATCGTAGTTTAGTCTTGGCTAGAGATATGAAGAACATTGACTCGATTGTTTACTTGATCTTTTCTTCTGATTCCCATGACCTCTCGAAGATGTTTATCTAAAAAGATTAAGAGAAAGGAATGGGGCATTGATCATTATCTTTTGTCTGTTGTGCTTGTTGGATATTCTTGTAATATAACTTGGTGATACTTGCGTTGGTAGGTGTGTATAAAAGGCGTTTTGGATGTCTTGTTGACTATTACATAGTTAGGCTTTGCCTTTCTATGTTTTGGTCCAAGGTGTTTGAAATGTCTAAAGTACATTCTAACAAGGTTTCGTACATCAGGTGTGAACAAGAATACTCCAATCTATTTTTCGAGTCAAAGTCCATTGCACTAGATACCACGCCATCTTGGTTGTTTGTACTTGGATGCATCGTATCTATGTGTGTTATCAAACATAAGGAAAGTTATGCTCTTTACATCCCCAATCCCTGGATAAGCAATACATCATCAT